>CAJNIZ010047311.1:18228-36697 GCA_905231905.1 Symbiodinium pilosum | reverse complement strand
ATATTATCTATAATTTCTTCTTTTATAAAAAATGATACGATCAATTATCGAATATTTCCAATATAAGAGTAAACGATAATCATTTATATATATATATGATTATAGCTAATCATAATCATCCCTATAATATAGATGAAAAATATGCAATATATCAAAATATTCAATCGAATATTTTTCTTAAATATCAAATATATTCTCAAATGAGAATTTCCTCAACCAAATTAAAAATAAAAATAATTCTGATTTTTTCAATCTATAAATTTCTATGATCTTTAATAAGATTTCCAATAAATCATATATATAATAAATGAAATAATAGATTAATTCTATTCAATTTATATTTAATCAATATGAATAATTGTTGGTCTCTATAGAATCAATATATTATCAATTTGCCTATCATATTTATCTCTATTCATTCAGAAATATGAATATTAAGAGATATTTTTCGTCGTCCGCCAAACTATATAAGAATATCAGAAAAAATCGATATCTTATCGCCAATGCCTTTGCGTTGATATAATTTAAATTACGGACGGTTAGCAAATATATATATATATAATAAATATTGATCAATATTATCATCTCCTGTCCATATTAATAATATTTGACGTCAATATCTCAGAATATCAATATCTAATATAAAATCCAGTAGTTTTGCGGTTCGAAAATTTCAAAAGCTATTATTGTTTCCAGCGGTGCCGTGGCTTACAAAGCTAGATTCTATCAAGGGATCAGATTATAAAGAAGTTGCCAAGATAACGACAACAATGAAAAAATACGTTAAGACAAAACGTTCATATGCCCCTTCTATTTAAGTTATTCAGGAATTGTTGCGGAGCCCTGAAATTGTCGAATCCTCGGATCTCGTCTTCCTGCAACGTATCTGGAATAACTTCCAGGCTCCATAAGTCCTTGTAAAACCTTATGCAACACGCCTCTGAGGTAATCATCAGGTGTGGGACTCACGGATAGATGATGACGGACTTTTGAAAGCACGTATAACAAATTCAAATATGAACTGGCAACAACCTTCTTCTCTTGGCGGCTGTGCTGCCCTCTTTCCCGGTAACTTGTCCTGTGCTTCAAAAAGCTCAATCGCCCTTGGCCTTGCAGCAAAAGTCTAAGATGGGGTGTCCTCTCCTTTTCAATGGCATAGCTTAATCATTTCAATCTGGGAGGCACTTGTCGATCCTTAACCCTTCAACATTTCCGCATACACCTCCAAAGGAGGGGGCTTCTTCCACTTGATCCTCTGTCATTCTGAGACCGCTTGAATCAACATCACTTTTCCAAATATTAGTGATTGAGGGAGTCTGCTTGGGGCCCATTAAATTTCCCAATTGTCTTAGTTTCGTGCCAGGGTGGCCCTTGAGCGAACATTGAACAGATAGAACTTTGAATCAATGCGCTAAAACCTTCAAGGAACAGGCCACCAAATCCCCGGTGTTGCTTTGGAATCAATCCAGGCAGGGACTACTCCCACCCGCAAAGTCCTCACCAGTGTTTCAATATGCCCTTCCACTGTCGAAGCCACTGTGCAGCTTTGAAACCTAAACCTCCACATGAGAGCATGGCAAACAGCCTGAACCCTTGAGCCCCCAAACGTGACATCCGAACTCCTCTACACAATCCCTCCATTTCCTGCGAATACTTCACTTTCAAATAGGGTCGCGTTTGCATACCCGAAAATGTCCAATATCCAATTTGGCCCTTTATGATAAAGCATATCTGCTTGAAAGGACACAGGATGTAGCTTTGAGGCAGAACTTCGACTGAAACCCAGTCAGGAAAAATTGGGCTGAGGCCGAAGGCCTCAGGCCCCCTAAACCCTAATCCAAGAAGGCCAACCTAAACCCTAAACCTTAATTCAGGAAGACCACTGGCATCCTGTGGCCTCTCATGGTCCTTAGTAATCTCCTCCCCCGAATATTGAACCCACGAAGCCCCCTAATATAGTATCAAATACTCCCAATATATTTTAACATACCACAATGGGAGTCTTAGTAAGGGGTGGGTTTAATATTAGGGCAAGGGGCTTACCCCTCTTTGCGCAGCCTGGAAAGGCCCACCTCCTTCTCTACATCAACCACTTTTACCTCCTGGAAAGTAGCCGAAACAGAAACTGACTGCAGGTGGGCAACTTTCCAGAAAACGATAAAACCACTCCTTTGAGGTTAGGAGGTTTGGTCAAGGTCTGAGATGAATATTCTCTTGACACGAATCAATGAACTTGCTCTCCCACCAAGTTGCATCACAAACGCTGTTGGCTCTACTTACTGGTGCCTGAGGCTGCAGGGAGTAATTGCAGGCACTGGAATAAGGTATATCTGGGGATCATACAGGGCCAGGTACATGGATCTACCCTCCCTGAAGCACCAATAAGTCTACCTTTAGCATGCCCTTATACCTTAAAGGCCCTAAAGCCTTACATCGCCGCTATCAACTGCTGTCACCTTTACTGTGGTCTGTTAATTCCTGCCACTAAACGAACACGTCAAATGCTACGCGCGACATGCACGTGCCTGCTGGCGCTGGCGCAGCCGCAGGCACACTCTGCTTTCGCCAGGTTGGCTGGGCAAAAACAAAACGTCGCTCCAATGTAAAAATTTCGGTTCGTGTTCCTAATAGCCTACCCAAGTTCTACTTTGGAGTATTTGACGGGCCTCATACAGGATCTACACTCGGATGCTGTGATTCTCGATGGCTCTGGATTTCTTAGGTGCGATACCGGGTTCGTGCCCTTTCGCCTGTTGTTTGTCGGGCTTTGCACGGGTCGTGCAGCTTCGGGACCTTGCTATCACTTCACTGCTAAGCTTGCATGGGCTCAGGTAAGCATTGTCCCATGATGGCTAGATGGTAACTGACCAATCCGTCCAGCGCAGAGAGGATTGATTCAACATGAAATCCATGCGAGCCCTGTCCGCGCTTGGCGTATGACAAGCTTCCGTGGTTGAATTCTACCGTTCTTTCTTGCCGACGAAAGCTACAATGATATGCTATGACCAAGGTCTATACAAGCATCGCCATACCCCAGAACCTACTGAAATGCGATCCATGCATATCCATGCCATATTGCGCTGAAACAGCTCAAGCTGCAGGAGTCTGCACAGAATTCTTGGGAAGCCAAATGTCAACGGAATGATCTGAACCGATCACCCCTCAGGTGTTGGCTAGCACACAAACCAAAGTCACTCGAGCGGCTTTCTGGGGCTTGTTGCGGAGTACCCTGTCAAGTCGCGCGCATTCAAACTGCAGAGTAAGCTCCCCTCCAATTTTTACCCTACACTACCCGGGAGCCACATTCAACCTGCCGATTGACTCAGCTTTGCCAAAACTCTGTGTTCAAATGTCAACCGCAAACCCTGATGCTGAGAACCCCCAAGCAGACATCCAGGGTATCGGCCAGGGGCCGGTCCCCTGCTTTTCGCGTGAAGATATCGAAAGAATCCCTGCCAGGCAGATGGAGTCCAAAAGGACATGAGAATAGCGCAGAATCAAATGTAAGATCAAGTGGAAGCCGGGACTCGATAGGGATTTAAAGGCTATATGTAGACATGCATTTGTTCAAGATCTTGCAGCAACTTTAGGAAAACAAATGGTAGTGCCGGCGCCCATGATGGTGATGTTGATGTGGAAGATGACGACGACGACGACGACGACGACGACGACGACGACGACGACGACGACGACGACGACAACGACGACAACGACGATGACGACGACGACGNNTGATGGTGGCGGTGGTGGTGGTGGTGATGAAGGGATGATGGCCAGACTGAAGATAGCACACACGGTAGCCGTAGCATTATAACGGCGAAAACACATTAAACAGGGCCTCTTCACAAAAGTTAGCGCATCATTCAGGGGGAGATGATGCATCAGATCCCAATGCGCACACCCTCTCTTTCTGAAAGCTGATATCATTCACTTCTGTTGGATGTGTGTGAAACTCATACTGGCCTTTGATGTCCTTGAGGGTGTCGCCCAACACGAAGGTGCCGATCCCTCGTGTCGGCGCTTGCTCGCACATGTCAAGCCTGCAGAGTTCGAGAGCATGGATTCCTCAAATGCTCCGCTGAAATGCACTACAGGCAAAGCCAAAAGAGATTATATCCCCATTTCATTCGTTGAGTGAACATGACGTGCAGCATCGGGAAATGTTGCATGCGCTGTCTGACAGGAACTTAATGCCACTCCAGAAGTAGTCACTGGGAACAAAGCCTCTGCATTCCAAATTCCCTGAATTGCTGCCTTCTGTAGCCTTGTTTCCGAGCCATCTCAAGTCCGTGCTACAGGACACGATCAGAACATTGCAGCTCGCTCTTCAAATATGAGCCTTTTACCTGAAGCCCTGATACCCTGCAATCCCATCCTGAAGCCTGAAGCACGGCGGGCTGGAGCAATAGCAGCCACAAAAAACGTCATTGAGAACCCGACTTGATTTGGTTGATTTCCAGTTGGAAGAGAAAGTCGGACCCTCATGGTTATGGCGGGCTTGGGCACTGCTGGGTTCAGAGTTTAGGCGAACAAAATGCTCCAAACTATCGCATCTTTCCCACCAGTATGCGCGCTCTTTTCCTATAGTGTTCTGCAAGTCAACAATTGAGACTTACCTTTGGTTAGCTGGACATGAAGGAATGGAAAAGAAAATGGAAACCACTATTATGGGGTTATATCGGGACTACTACAGGAATTTATGCCTTCACTCCCTACCATAAACCCTAAACTTTAGACCTTAAACCCGATACTGTAAGAATCCATGTCTTCATTGCTAGCTAACCAAAGGTAAGGAGGGAGAAGCCCCGCTCTGATGCAGGCAGATCCATGTTGAGATGGCACGCCAAAGGCGCATGCTCCACCCCGAAACCCTAAACCCTAACACGGTGTTGGGTTTAGGTGTTAGGGTTTAGGGTGTAGGTCTAAATCCTAAACCCTACGCGTATGTCTGTTGAACATGTTTGGGCAAGAAGCAGTTTTGGGGGGGATTCTACTGACCTCAGGTTTAATCCTGCTGGTTCTTAGTCGGGAATAAGGAAATATAAGTCTGTATAATACCTGTATTATATGTCCCGTAGTCCCCACGAATCCCCAGTAACTAGTAGGAACGCGGACGAAGCGAGCCCTGACTTGCCCTGAAGCCGGAAGCCTCTCTCATGTCATCCAACCGCAACCCAGACCCTCAAAGGGATCTAAAAATTAGATCCCTTAGAACCATATGGGAAATCGTATGAGGATTATATATGGGTTATTATGGGTCTATATAGGGGAGCTAATTTTTAGATCCTTCCAGGGTTCTGGGAAGTCTTCTTCTCAAGCTGTAGCGGGGGACATCCCAAAAGCTCCAGTCTGAGTCTGCAAAGTCATGGGAGGACCTTGGCCCTAGCTCCCATGGTGGTTCCTGGTGCGGTGGTCAGAGGGGGCCTTCATTCGGACTATTAATCTTGACAGTATAAGAACATCTACTGCCCTGGTTGTCGGACTACTAGACACCTACCATCCAAAATAGATAATGCTGATTCTTCAGTCGTGTACGATACTTCCCCAACCCAAACACTAAACCCTGGGACCGCGAACCCCACGAACCCTAAACCCTGAACCCCAGACCCGCCCAAACACTAAAACCCTGGGACCTGGGTAGCTTGACGCTTAAGACTAATTGCGCTGCAGCTTCAACATGCCCACGCTGGCCGACTTCGCACACAAAAGGCAAAGCGGGTTTAAGGTTTTGCGCCATTCAGCCAGATGGCAGGCAACAAAGCCACACAAGCACACACCTCCCCCGTGTGCAACGCGCCATCCTGGAACGTGTAAACCCGGGGCCGAGATCTAAAATCTTTCAGCCTCTGGAGCGGTCTTCCGCGTGATTTTATCGGGCTTGGCTGTCTGCACAGTTGCTCGACAGACCCAGCACGGAGACCACAACCTTTCCGTGTTTGTAGGTTGGTCGTGTCTGTCTACAGGGATTTATGCACTCCCCCGAGCCGCCGTGCAGATAGCCCAAGAAAGAAAAATAAGTGACACCTCAACTGTGAGGAGATTTCAGGCAAGTAGTTTGCACCATGTAAGCCGTACATAGCCATTACGTAACCCAGGTGTCCCCACATAAGCCTTATGTAAGCTTTGTATGTGCTCGGGCTCCCGCTTCTCTGCGCAATGGTGCGTACGGGTGGGCGGTGGGCGCGGCGGCGGTGGGGGCATTGAGAGGGGTGAAAGGGGGGATGCGGCGGCGGCGCTGGTGTGTCTGAACTGAATACGGGCTGGGTTTCCAAACCACTTCTGATCCAGAACCAGGACATGTAATCTAGACGCCTGAACAACGAAGACAACCGTCTCCTGATAATCCTCATCTCACATGCATTAAAACCCGGACCTATTCTCTGACTCTCAGGATGTCCCAGGCGCCTGTGCCCAGCGGAGCTAGCCAGCAGCTCCTTCTGCCAGATTGGCTGGACAGGATTCTAGCAGGGTGCGTGGAAAATACCAAGAAAGACGGAGCACACAGTGGACTACACGACTTCGCTCTTTCCCATCAAACAGCCCATCATGGAAGCACCGTGATCAAGCTAAATGGACTTGACCGGGACTCGGCATCAACTAGCTGTCCTTGAACTTGTGGCCTGAGGTTGCGAAACCGTCCTAGGTTCAAGGCGGGCAGACCCTACAGAACTTTGCTCCGTCCCATCTAGCAGCCCAGCATGGAACTCCCGTGATGCTTCTGTACATGACTGAATCTGTACAAGCCGGTCCAACCAAAGGCAAAACATGTTGCGAAGTGGCTGAAATACATCGATGATAAAAGGCTGATGAGATCTAAATGTTAGGGATTGGGGGAGTACGTCTTTCCCAAGTTCTCTTAGTTTCATACGTGTTCCGATAGCGCTCCTAGCAGTCCTAGTGCCGCACTACAAGAATCTGCAAAAATACCAGCAGCTGCCGCTTTCATTGACGTCCTTGAATTTGCTACTTGCAAATGAAGGGACGACGTTGCTGCTTCTGCAACCTATCTGTAACCCTCATGCACCATTGCAAGACAAGAGCTGCAAGTCAATAGGTTCGCCTGCATAGGGACTCTTCGAGACATGGATGTGATCAGGGCAACAAGTTCAGCTTCCGAGAAACCATTTGTTTCGGGTAATATCAACGCACAGTTAATACAGGGCCTAAACCCTAAACCTTAAACCCTAAACCCTACGTAATACAATAGTTCCGCCAGGCCAAAGAATCTCAAAGACGACTTCTGCTTTCTAACCGCTTGGGAAACTCGAAGCCACTTAGCAAGTCATTCGGCATTAACAAATAGGTGGCAAACATGAAGCTCCGCGCCCCAGAAACTGTGTCAACTGTTAGAGTGGATGTGCTCGGCATTACATATACTTTCAGAATGCTCTCCAAAGCCAAGCCTTGAATCTTGGAAGAAGCCCTGAAGCCCAGAAGCTATTAGCCTCAGCCTTGGGTACTGAGCACAAAGCTCAGACAACATCGCTATCCCCTATAATCCCTATAGTAGCTTCCATTTTCTTTTCCATTATCCCAATATAACCCCAATATCTACCCTGTTATATTATAGTAATTTCCATTTTCTTTTCCATTATCCCAATATGACCCCAATATCTACCCTATTATAACTAGTTGCACACCATTGGGCTCCGTGAGCTCTTCAACATCTCCAGGAACATCTTCAACGAAGGGCCCTTCTTCCGTTTGATCCCCTGTCATCCCCAGAACCCTAAACCGACATCATCCAAGAGGCATGGTCGGAGTAAGCGACGTCAGCGAGGCCTGCTAGATGATGGATATGCAAGAGCTTGACCAGGACATGGCGGGTGGGGGTGATAATGCCCATGACTATGCACTGAAACATCCCCTGACTTTGCGTTGGAAAAAGTACAGTATGCAGCCTTATGTTGGGCTGATGTTGTAGGCGACCGCGTCGAGGTGAGACCATGGGAATGAATCCTAAGAAAGCTGGACCTCCTTCCAAGTTTGTGGCTAAGAATAGCTATCAGGAAGAACATGCAGCATTTGCATCTTTAATCTACTGTACGGGAAGCAAACGCGGGAAGCAAAGGCTTGCTATGGACTGAGATCACAATTTTGTGCCCTCGGCTGGGCAGACAAGATTGTTTTTCCTCCATTCCTGAAGTAAGACACAACATGGCCACGAATTCCATTCCACAAAAGGCCACCAGCGACAGCAAACCGTGAATGCCAGCTACACCTAACGACTCATACTACTCTCGTAGGATGGCCTGCAGGGAGTGCAGGCTCATCAGCAACAGGACCTGTCGACTCTGGTTTCCATGCCGTGTGATGTGCCCAAAACTCCGCAAGGCAGACATGCGTCACACTTGTCTCGGGCCCACTTTAAATTACAGTGGGGAAACTAGGGGATGACTGCGAGGTGTTTTTTTTGGATCCTTCAGGGGATCTGGCTATACACATAGTGTAGTGTTCAGTGTCAGGGGCAAGCAAGCCCAACCAAAAGAAGGCTTCTACAACAACCTGGGAATTGTTCTCCACCTCATTGAATGGTAGTTCAAGCTTGGGGATTCCTACGTAATCCTACGTAGCAGTCGCTTTGCCTAGCTTCAGGCATGCCATGGGCTGCAAGCTCTCCGGCTACAGTTGAAGCTTCCTGAGTTTCCGGGCTCTGTCGAAACTTCGGAACTCTGCTTTGATTTGGTTGCCAGCAAGTAAGGACGTACCTCTGGACGTTTGAAGGTATGCTGCTTCCGCAACAATTTGCAGCAATGCGGAAGTCAGCCTATTTCAGCAGTACCTTTTGCACCCTGAGAGCTTTGGCACACTGCGCGTGATCGTGGTGCAAGTATTCATGGACGCATAAATTTCCGCACAGGTGTTCTCTGAAAGCCATCAGCTTGGAGCATAGCAGGTATGAAGTTGCCAGATGGCTCAAAAAAAACGGGAGGTGAACTACATGGAAACTCTGTGCATGTGGACAATGACAAGGAAGGTGTCGTTGAGAGTGCTATTCTTGCACCATCATCTCCGCAAAAGCATTGGTGCCAATGGTACTGCTTGCGTCACTACCTGAATACTGATAGTGCTCCTGCTCTTGCAAGAAATTCATGAACAACACAATCTGATGCTGTGTCATGTTTGCATCAAGGCTGTCTCAGCTATCCTGCCCTGAACTCCAGACCCTAAATTTTGCAGCTTTGAACGTGCCACATGGTAATGGCGGAACCTAGCAACCCTGGAATCTGAAACCTAATGCACACAACTCCACCACCTGACGCCCTATGCATTGCTTGGCCCACTGCCAGGTCTGGAAGCTTCGCCGCATCCTCAATAAGCTAAGTACCATGAGTACTGTCCATAACGTTGGGTGCTGATTAGTGTAGGGGATCCCCCCGTAACAAAATAGGGCCCTTCATAAATATGGCGGGCTGGGGGTCCCCGCCCAAACGAATCTGGATCCTAGCTTTAAATTAAAGTCAATAGGAGGGAACAGGATCGGCTCAGGTAAAGCTCGAAAGAATCTCAGAAGGCATTCAGAAGGGTTTCTGCTGAATTATCACCAGAATTATTTTTTTTGGCCGCGCAACTTCGCAAAATTAAGCGCCCCCAATCGTGCTGCCTTCGCACAATTCAGCCCCCCCACGCTTATAGGGATCTAACATGACAGTACTACTGCTACACCTACTTCACACCTGTCTGGGTGCGGATAATCACGATTCTCGGTGCAATCTCTCTCCATCTGCCATGTTGTTTCTCATTCAAGTGGTGCATGTGGCGACAACAGGGCCAGTGTAAAACACAGCTGCGGGGTGAGCTTCTGCACATTACACCATCATCTCTGCAAAAGCATTGGTGCCGATGGTACTGCGTGCACCGCTGCCTATCGATACTGCCCCTGGTCTTACAAGAATCTCATGGACAACACAATCTGATGCTGCGTTCTGCTTGCATCAATATGGCTGTCTTAACTATGCGTCCCGGAACTCAAGACTCTAAGTTTCCAGGGTGGTCCTGAGCGAGCATTGAATAGATGGAATCTGGAATCAGTATGCTAAGACCTCCACTCCAAGGAATAACCTACCGAATCTCCGGTGTTGCTTTGCAAGCATTTCAGGCAGGGCTGGTCCCACCCGCAAAATCCGCACCTGTGTTCCAAAAAGCCCTTGCCAAATCAAATGTCTAAGTGTAGCCAAAGCAGAAACCTACTGCAAATCAAGGGTTTCAGAAGAATGTTTTCATGACACCAACTTACTCACTCGCTCTCCCACCAAGTTGCATCCCAAACGCCGTTGGCTCTACTTACTGGTGCTTATGAAGGCTACAGGGAGTGATTACGGGGACTGAAAAGGGGTACATATACTTGGGGATCATACAGGGGCAGGTACATGGATCCACTCTCCCTGAAGCACCAATAAGTCTACCCCCAGCATGCCCTTATACCGTAAAGGCCCCAAACCATTGCATCGCAGCTATCAAGTGCTGTCACCTTTACTCTGGTGTGTTAATTCCTGCCCCTAAACAAAAACGTCAAATACTATGCACGACATGTACAGTAAGTGCCTGCGGGCGGAGGCGCCGCGCATGGTACAGAGGACTTCCGGTACGTCGACTGGGCAAAGACAAAACGTCGCGGAAAAGTGATGGTTCCGGTTCGTCTTTCTACATGTAGCATCCTCCAATAAACAGCCAAGTTCTACTTTGGAGTATTTGAAGGGCCTCATATAGGATCTATACACGGACGCTCTGATTCTGGCAGACTCTGGATTTCTTAAGTGCGATACCGGGTTTCATGCATTTCCACAAACTTCACCTGTTGTTTGTTGGGCTTGGCACGGGTCGTGCAGCTTAGGGATCTTGCTATCGCTTCACTGCTGAGCTTGCACGGGCTCAGGTAAGCAACGTCCCATGATGGCTACATGCTAACTGGCCAATCCGACCAGCGCAGAGAGGATTCAACATGAAATCCGTGCGAGCCCTGTCGGCACTTGACGTATGACAAGCTCCAATGGTTGAATTCTATCCTTCGTTCTTTCTTGCCGACAAAAGCTACAATGATATGCTATGACCAAGGTCTATACAAGCATCGCCATGCCCCAGAACTTGCTGAAATGCGGTCCATGCCATATTGCCCTGAAAAAGTCAAGCTGCAGGAGTCTGCACAGAATTCTTGGGAAGCCAGATGTCAGAATGATCTGTGCCACAGGCATTGGCTAGTACAGAAACCAAATTTACTCCAGGGGCTTCCTGGGGCTTATTGCCGGTGTACCTGTGAGGTCGCTCGCTCTCAAACTGCAGAGTACCCTCTCCTCAGGTTTTTACTCTACACGACCCAGGAACCCACATCAGCTTTGCTAAAGCTCGGCTTTCAAATAAATGTCAACCGTAAACCCTAATGCTGGGAACCCCCCAGGCAGACATTCAGGGTATCGGCCAATGGCTTTGGGTAAGCTCGCTCACCTTTGCGTTTGTGAAGGGAATGGATACAACGAGACAGCATGTACCCATCAGTAACGCACCAAAAAGAACAGCCAATATCTTGAAGAACTCTAGAGGCACTGGACAAAAACATGTAAAGCAAGGACAGCAAGCATGCGTTTCTCACTTCGTTGGGCTCCTTGCTCCAGGGCTCTCAGTTTTCCCTATCTATCAGGTTTAATGCCATCCAGGCACAACATTTACCTGCCCCCTCCTCGCAGCTTTGCTAGAGCTCTGCTGGGCCGATGCCCGCGCAACAAAGACCTTGACGATCATGTTGTGATATCCCCTACGTGGCCCCATCTCTCCTCAGACGTGGACGCCTAAATACCCTCAATGCAAAAAATCTCATGCTGGGAACCCTGAAGCAGATATCTAGGGCATCAGCGAGCGAAACCGGCCAACGACACCTGTCCAAGCCTTTGCACAGCGCATGGACATTATGAGACAAGATTTAGGCTTGTGGGAACACACAGTAAAGGACGCCGCGCATCCCAAGGAACCCCGCAGAGGCCCAACAGAAACATGAAAAGCATATGCACAGATACGCACACACACACAAATCACATCCCACAGAAGTTCTCAATATCATGGGCTTCTCGCTTCAGGGTTGTTGTAGCCTGAACCTTAAACCCCTTTCAAATCGACTAGCTACTAGCTGTCTATCCTCGCGATACGTTTCAGCACCAAGGGAAATTGATCATGTTCATGCTCTTTGTTGAGGTGCGTATGGGTAGTTGTGAGGGTTGTGATCTGCAATTTATGATCCACTAACTTTTGGGCTTCAAGCTCGTTCAGTTTTGAACGAGAATGGTTTGCTGGGCTTCAAAGTTGGTAGGTCGATTTTTCAGGCCAGGCAAGGTAATTATGGCTCACTAGGCTCATGACCCCATGTTCAATGTTCTGCGCATTTGAATACCTTAAAACGGACGGCCAAATTTGAGACACCACTCGCCCAAGCCTTGAAACACCGCGCACGCATACTCAAGGAACCTAGATTGACGTAACGGCTGAACCTTCGAAGCCACGAAGCTGGAAGCTTGTGATTTGAAAGCATCCAAAACTACAATCTTACCCCTAATGAATGTATTGAGGAAGGAACTAACTAGATGCTGTGGATGTTTGTGCGCATGCTTCTGGTAGCCTACGTCGTAGAACACACACCACAAGTCCTAGGGCCTTACACCCTGCGATCAGGCTCTCAACATCGAAGCCTGCGCCCAAATCCTCATGTTCAAAAGTCTTCTTTGTGCGCTTCTCATCCTTGTCATTCGTGACACTGCCAGACTGCTGCTTATAATGTTGGTGTGATTTCGAGACGTGGGTTCTATCGGCACGCCCGAGCAAACAAACACGGAAATGATCTTCTACTTGGTATAACTTCGTGTTGTTTCTGGGTTCTGAAACTCTGTTAGGCGACTCGGCGTGCACGTGCGGTTCGTGATTAACAGTACGACTAAAATACCGTACATCAACTCATAGCCGCCTACAATATACCGCACCTCATAAGCCGGCCGTTCGGAACCCAATAATCCTGAAGAGTCATCACCAAAATACCCCCATGCAATCCCTGCACAGCCCCCACAGAAAACATACAGTAGCAGCCCCTATGGAACCCGGCTCTGATTCGTTCGGCCCTGCATTACCTGGCCTGACGCATCATGCGCTCGTCCCAACCGGCCTTAAGGTGCTGTGAGGTGCCGGGATCAGTGTCGGGTTCAGGGTTTTGAGTTTAGGGCTTAGGGATCAACATGTGAGGTTGTGGGAGGGAAGGGTTGAAGGTTCAGGGTGTACAGGTACACCGGTACAGTTGCTGGGGGGTCATTGGGTGCACGATTGTGGAGACACAGTGGAAAATATAGGAAGTAACCTGCGGAGCCAGGGCAAGTGCCCTGGGTCTGTGCTTTGGTTGCAGGTGTGAAGGTCCTTCCATGTTGATGTAGAAAACTATGCCAACGGATAGTGAAAACTTTGACATTGGCGTATTTCCAAACGTATTACGGTTCAGATTTGTGATTAATCGTTAGGGGAATCATCGATAATTTCAGTGTACAGAAGAGATTCCTCAAGCGGTTCCTCGAGGGATTTTGCGGAGCAAGCATACATGATCATACACGGGTGCTTCTGCTTCTTCAACCTGCCACATCCCAAAGCTGAAGCTCATCCCAGTTGGGGGGTTATACTGGAAGAGGGATGTTTTGCAGAAAAAGGGCCAGATCCTGCGCCCAGTAACCGCGCTGCCATGCGCAGCGCTGGGCAAAACCGATGACAAGGTCGCTATCTGCTTCATCTGTAGCCCAGGTGAAGTGAAATTCGCCTTTTCAAGCCAAGATTCTGTTTCTGCCCAAAGAAGTGCGTGTCAACCAGATTCTACATGCATGGTGCTGCGCAATCTCAATTCTCACCATTGCCTGCGTGGGCCAAAGCCCAGACCCAAATCGACTACGTAAAGCTAACAGAGAGGTTGATGGCGCTTCGGAAACACTTCACCAATCCAAAGCCTCTCTGCTTGAAGACGTGTCTTCTTGCGCAAGCATGTCAATTGCTCGTTCGTTTGCAAGTCAGTGGTAGTGGTAAACAATCAGTATATCAGCTCCACAGGGCCGAAACAAGAAAGCTTCGTTTAGGATTGAAAAGCCAGTGCGTATGCCTTATAGCAAAACCACGGCTGAAAACATATACCCCGCCTGTTTAACTTGTTTATGAATAGTTGTGGAGCCTTGGTTCTGTAGAACACTCCCATCTCATCCTGCTGTAACGCCTCTGGAATGCCTTCAAACCCTGCAAGTCCTTGTAAAGCCTCATGCTGCATGGCACTCTGGTTACTTTTGAGGGCACGTGTAGAAGACTAAATATGACCTGGCAACGACTCTCTTCTTTTGGCGGCTGCACTTCTCGCTTTCCCAATGATTTGCCTTGTGCTTCAGACAGCTCAGTCGCCTTTCACCTCGCAGAGGTGTAAATTGGGGTGTCTTGTGCAGGCTCGTCATCTCTTAGGGGACATATTTTGAAATTGTTCAATCTGGGGGTGCTTGAATATTATGATGGGCCGCTGGGCCTGAATTCGTAAGGTCTCAAATCCAAACGGAAGAGTGAGAGGAGTCAACATAAGTTCGGAAACGTTTAACGACTTAGGACATAATGAGTTTCGGTTGAAGGGCTGAAAATTCTAGTTTTGAAGCGTGTGGTAAAACAAAAAAAAAGCGGACAGAAGTACGACTGTTACTGTTGTCAAGGAAACATGAATGCCGGCTACACCTTGCGACTCATACTACTCTTGCAGAATGGCCTCCATGGAGGGCACGCTCATCAGCTTCAGCAGGACCTGTCGATTCTGATTTCCATGGTGTTTGATGTGCTCAAACTCCAAATCTCTTGGCGAACTACGCTTGGCTAGCTACGCAGGGTCTTAAAAGCGCATAAATTTGCAAAGCATCAACGATCAGGACCCCTGAAGGTTCCAAGAACTTGGACCCACCTCCGATGACCTCATGACTAAATTCGGAAACTAGGGGATGACTGGGAGGTTCCATACTTGAAGGGGCCTGGCTTCACAGTCTAAAGCAAACTGGCTACCCCAGGTCTTTCCCTGGGCTCTTTCATGAAAGCCCGACCTAGGTTCGTTTGGGTTCAAGGCGTTCAGGGTTTAAGGGTACAGCTTTTGGAGGATCATAGTAAAAGCCCTACCCCAGAAACCATACCGAGCTCAAAGAAGAGCTACACCGGAGGGTCTCGAGTCGAGGGTAACCTAAAAAAAAAATGGTCTTCGCTGCTTGCCCTAAATCTTACAACCCTAAACTCTAAACCTTAAACCCCAAACCCTAAACCTTAAACCCTAAACTCTAAACTCTAACCTTCAAGGCTCCATCCCCATAGGGGCTTCGGTTTTGCACCATCAAGTTGTGGTGACATGTCTCGGGGCTTTCTATTCAGTTCTACAGAAAGTCTCAGGGTTTGGAGGTTGAGTGTATGTGGTCTTTACCTCTAGGGAAGCAAAGGCTTGCTATGCAATGAAATCACAAGTTTGCGCCCTTGGCTGAACAAACTAAAGTGTTCTCTTTCTCCATGCGTGAAATATGACACCACAGGGCCATGCACTCCATTCCGCAAAAGGCCACAAGCAAAAGCAAACTGTGAATGCCGGCTACACCTTGCGACTCATACTACTCTTGCAAAATGGCCTCTATAAAACGCAGACCCATCTCCATGTGGACCAGAGCGGTGAAGTCGCCCTGAATCTGCGAACCGCTCAAGTTGACCAGCACCTGTCGATTCTGATTTCCATGATGTTTGATGTGCTCAAACTCCTGCGGGAATGGGGCGGCACTTGCAAAGGCATCAACCACCAGGACCCCGAAAGGCTCCACAAAATTGAACCCACCTCAAGTGATCCCATGATTAAAGTGGGAAACTAGGGGATGACTGAGAGATGACTGGGAGGTTCCATACTTGAAGGGCCTGGCTACACAGAGTCTAAAGCAAACTGGCTACCCCACAACTCCACCCAAAAGAAGGACATAACAACGATGAGCCCAACAGAAGGCCTCTGTGGCAACTTGTGGATTGTTCTCCACCTCGCTCAACAGCAGTTCAAGCTCAGGGCTCCTATGTAGCAGCCGCTTTGCCTAGCTTCAGGCATGCCATGGGCTGCAAGCTCTCGGGCTGGAGTTGAAGCTTGGTGCGTTTCCGCGCGATGTCTAGACTTAAGTATCTTGCTTCGACTTGGAGCCAGCAACTAATGACGTAGCACTCATGTGCCAGCACTTTTTCTGAAGGTACGCTGATTCCGCAAGAATGCAACGCAATGCAAACTCCGCTTTTTCAACAGAACCCTTTGCACCCTGAGAATTTCCCCGCACCACACTTGATCGCGGTGCAATGATTCATCGACGCACGAAGTTCCGCACAGCAGGTGTTCTCCGAAAGCCATCAGCTTGGAGCGTTGCAGGTATGAAGTTGAAAGATGGCTCACGCATACAGAACGTGAAACTCTGTGCATTTGGAGCCGACAAGGAAGGTGCCGTTGAGAGCGCTCTTCTTGCATCATCATCTCTGCAAGGCATTCGTTGCGATGGTACTGCCCGCACTGCTACCTACCGACAATGCTCCTGCTCTTGCAAGAATCTCAAGGACAACACAATCTGATGCTGTGTCAAGGCTGTCTAAAGGATACTGCCCTGCCCTAAACTCATGACCCTACATTTCCGCGCTTTGAACGCGCCACAGGAGAATCTGGAAACCTCGAAACCCTGGATTCCCAAACTTAAGAGACACAACTCCACCACCTGACGCCCTGCGCATTGCTTGGCCCACTGCCAGTTCTGGGAGCTTCTTTGGCGTGAGGCCGCAGTGGCACACCAGCTTTGCATCCTCAAGAAGCTAAATACCAAATACCATGAGTATGGTCCATACTGCTTCTACAGCTACTTCACACCTGTCTCGTTGCTGATAATCACAATGCTCGCTGCAATATCGACAACAGGGCCAGTGTGAAACACAGCTGCGGCTGTGAGCTTCTGTACGTGACTTACCACTATGGGCTAATAAACCTTAAGGGTACCTTAGTCTACCCTTAATAGGGTCCTAATAGGGAATTTTAGGGTCTAATAGCCCATAGTGGTAATCTTTATGAACACCGGTTGCAACACATCCATGATCAAAGGCCGACGGAGAAATTTCCAGATATTAGGGATGGGGGGAGTACGCTTGCGGTCCATTAGCTTCCCCAAGTTCTTCTAGTTTCATGCCAGGGTGGCTCAGAGCGAGCATTGGATAGATAGAACGTGGGATCAATACGCTAAAACCTTCAAGGAATAACCCACCGAATCCCCGGTGTTGCCTTGGAAGCATTCCAGGCAGGGACTACTCTCGCTCTGTGTTCCAAAGGCCCTTGCCAAATCCAACGCCAAATTGTAGCCTAAACCCCAAAGCCTTAACCCTAAACTGCAGTTGGGAAATCTTCCAAAGGCTCCTATGAAGTGAGGGGGTTTTGGCCAAGGTCTCAAATGAATATTCTCATGACACGAATTAATTGACTCGCTCTCCCACCAAGTTGCATCAGAAAACGCTACTTGGTCTACTTACCGGTGTGCAAAGCTACAGGGAGCGATTATAGGCATGGACAGTGGTAGGTATATTTGGGGATCATACAGGGCCAGGTACAAGGATCCACTCTCCCTGACGCGCCAATAATTAAGTCTACACCCAGCATACCCTTGTATCTAAAAAGCCCTAAAGCCTTACATCGCAGCTATCAAATGCTGTCATCTTCACACTGGCCTGTCAATTCTTGCCACTAAGCAAACACATCAAATACTATGCGCAACATGTACGTGCCTTGTGGCGGTGGGGGTGCCGTCGCTGGTACCGAACACTTTCGGTATGTCGGCTGGGCAGAGACAAAACGTCGCGGAAAAGTGCTGGTTCCGATGGTCCATCTAGTATCTTGCAATAAAGGCCCTAAGTTCTCCTTTGCAGTATCTGAAGGGCTTCACATAGGATCTACACACGGATTATCATAGATTCTGGATTTCTGAAATGCGATTCCCGGTTTCATCAATTTCCACGCCCTTCCACCAGTTGCTTGTGGGGCTTTGCATGGGTCGTGCAACTTCGGGACCTCGCTATCAGTTGACTGCTGTATCTTGCAGGGGCTCAAGTAAGCGTTGTCCCATGATGGCTACATGACAACTGACCAATCCGGCCAGCGATGAAGCTTTAATGTCATACTAGCAGCAGTAAAGCAAGAAGAGGAATAAAGACACAAAAATAGAACTAGAAGCGCAAGTGGAGAAGGTCGTCGTGGTCGTGGTCGTGGAATCCATGCCATATTGCGCTGAAACAACTCAAGCTGCAGGAGCCTGAACAGAACTCTTGGGAAGCCAGATGTCAACAGAATGATCTGAACCACAGGGATTGGCTAGTACAGAAACCAAAGTCGCTCGAGGGGCTCTCTGGGGCTTGTTGCGGGTGTACCTGTTAATCCGCGCGCTCTCAAACTGCACAGTAC
>CAJNIZ010047311.1:0-18146 GCA_905231905.1 Symbiodinium pilosum | reverse complement strand
GTGATGCTCGTCCTGACATGCCCTATGCTGCCATCTTTCTCTCCACATGAGAACCCTCGACCATAAACCCTAATGCTGAGAACGCCCCCCGGCAAACATCTAGGGTATCGGCCAGCGGCTTGCCGCCCCTGTGCTCGAAAAGGTCGCCAGTCGGCATCTCAGGATGACGTTTCTCAGAGAGGTGGATTTGGCTTGCGATATCTTGCGATCATTATTACCCCCCTGCAGCTATGGTAAGAACTGTGTTACTTTGCCTGGTACACAAAGGACTCAATTTACAGCACCTCCCATGTAGGTTTCAGCAATTAGGAGCTTCTTCCTGTAGGGATCTCGGATCCGGATATGCATGGGGAACTTGTAGAGCCCCCTCTAAAGACTAAAGCCACGCTTGCCTTCGAAAGCTTTCAAATGAATGTCACAAGACTACAGCAGGCGCAGGCGCTCCGTGGAGATTTTAAACCTTACGCTCGATGTTATGCAGCGATGCACGGGCATGGCTCACAAATTCTGAGCATGCAGCACAACTCAGCCACCTACGATCCCTGCAACGAGGTCATGTGCTGACTACCTTTGTTTCTATACCCCTAAGCCCTAAACCCTGAACTCTCAACCCTAGTGATATATCAGCTTTACGCCACATTGCACAGGCCTGCTCGGAACCAGCAACAGCATCCCTGCCAGGAAGATGGAGTCCGAATAAGAATAAATAAAGCAGAATCAGATCAAACATCGGGTGGAAGCCGAGACTCTACAAGGATTTAAGGGCTGTGTGTATATGTATATCAGCTACTCCCCTCATGAACCCCGTATTAAAGATGTGTTAAGGCAATCTTGTCAAGCAGCCAGCCCCGCCGTGAAGCTCTCAAATCCTAAAGTGGAAGCTGAAGTCAGCCCGCGGTGTCTTTGCCGATATGCTTTTTGGGGTTTAGGGTTCTGGGGAAATCCGTTGCCTACAGTCAAGGCAGAACATCATTTCGTGTTGTGTTGCATACACAGGCATCTTCTGAGGCATCCGTCTTTGATCAGGGCATATCGGGGTATCTCATTGGCATGCTTCTTAACAAGCCGCCTTGGAAGTCCTTCTAGAAGTACTTCCCTAAAATCCAAACTAGCGCCGCCCGTCAGTCAGCAAGTCCAAGATTCCTCAGTTCCAAAAGGGCTGATAATTCCAAAATTCTACAACTCCTAATATCCCCTTTAGCAACCCCTATACAATAGTCCCCTATATGATCCCCCATATAACCCAGTGTTAGTATTCCACAATTCCAGAATGTCGCGACTAATAAGTCCAGAGTTCCTGGGCTAACAATGCTAAAGTTCGAAAAATACAATTTTGGGACCATGACTTCCAAAGTTGAAAAGATTTGGAACGTTGAAACTACTGTTTTAGCCCAAGCATTTTTGGAATTTGTGAGCTTGTTGAATGAATAGTCCGAAAAGTAGTGAATGTTAGAATATCGGAATGTGGGAAACTTAGAATTCGAGTTTGGGAATTATCACTCTAAAGTTTCTGGAAGGAGGCAGTTTTGGAACTTTGGATTTCTGAATTTCGGATTTTTTGGCTTTCAAAGTTGTAGGTTGCAGCATAACATACAAAAGCAGACATGCAATGACAGGCTGTTTCGTATTTAGCAGCGCAGAGGAAGAAACTACCTGGCACATGCAAACTACAAACACAACAAAATCCAAATAGAGATGGAAATGCATGTGCAGGTACCTGATGAGATGGGGTTCCCCTGTCCGGGCTCCGTATTGGGCTGCCCCCAGTCCCTTGAAGCGTTTCTCTCGGCTTCTCTCGCCCCCACTCCCCCATCCCTCTGGCCCGCATTTTGCAACATTTGTAATCCTTTTCTCCGTGTACCTGCCCCACCCTTCTCCCCACTTTTGGGGGTGAACCGCTTTGGCTGTTTTGCAACCCCCCACTTGAGTCGTGGTCCTCCTGCTGTCTCTATTGCGCCAATGTCCATGCTGAAGTCTAGCGGGTGCTGGTGCCAGACGGCTGTGGGCTCGCCCCTCCCTTTTTCTGGGGGCCGGCGTCAAGGCGTTAGCCCTTAAATAACCAACCCTAATCCTTTTACCTAAGCTGAGACTTCAAGCCCTCAGCCCGGAGGCCTGGTTAAGGGTTTAGTGTTTATGGGGATTATTACCCCAATTATGGTGAATCGAACGGAAAAGACACTTGAACATGAAGGGCCAAGATGAATCCGCAGGAGAGTTCTAGGGGTTCATATTGTAGTAATATGGGCGTTTCCCAAAATTAAGGATACCTTTTTTCGGGGTCCCTAAACTCAGGGTTGAAATATATATATATATATTGGGGTTCCCCCTATGTAGGGGAAGTACCATGTTGCGGCCCAGGGTTTGGGGTTAAGGGTTTGAGGGTTGCGGTTCTTGGGGGCTTACATTTATGTAGGATTGGGGGGTTTAGCGTCTGATATTTCATGAAGGCTGTCTGTACATCATCGGGTGGTAAGATGGTCCCTAAAAGATTCCCTTCATTAAGGGAAACCCGCAAAAGCAGATAAACAAAGGGTTTTACAGCTTCTTGTAAAATGGGAGACGTCCTTGCCATACCGGCGAATTCCACAAAGCCCAATTTTGGGAGATCCTTGTGTTTGTATGGTCAGGGCGGTTCACTTTTAGGAAAGCTCTGAACATTGAAGGGAAGCCGAGTACGGCTCCTACAGTGGACACTAAAATGACAGCGCATTCTCTTGAAGTATGAATTCTGGAGCTGTGTCTTGTTCTTCCCAACTAGACTGTGGTCCACGTTGAACAAAGATCATGGAACCCTGCCAGCCTGTCCATGCTTGCCGTTGCCCAGCAAACTAGCTGGACAGGTCGGTCATACGTGCCTTTCAGAAGGAGAATGCTTTTCAAAGTAGCCAGAACTGCATTTGATCTGAGGCCACATGTGAACACATTGTCCGAAGATAATTAAGCATTAAGCACCCAGCAAGTGGAACACTCCAGAGAAGAGAACTCCCGACAAATGTCCACGTGCTCGCCCGCAATTTATTCAGTGCAGAAGACGGACCCCGCAACGCATCCTAAATCCGTTTAATACTGAACCATTTCAAAACAAGGTAACCCCAACAGAACCATCCACAAACCGTAAGCTCAAAGTCCAACTCTTCAGCTTGCCGAGGTTCGAACCCACACTTCTCCTAGACAGTGAAGGGACGGGGCCGTAATGAACCAAGATTTTGCGGACGGGAATCAGGTGTTCGCACAGTAAGACATGATGTGCCTGCACCATGTCCAGAATCTCCACGATGTGTAAACCCAAACGCGGAATCCGCCAATTGAACTCTAATTAGCTGGCAACGCCACACAATCCTCTTGCACAGACCGCCATAGTATGAGCTATAGTCTAAACTCCTGGTATCCCTAAACCCTAAACCTTAATCCCTTTAATAGACCTTTTAATAGTCTCCTATCTAACTTTAGCTCATAAAAGCCTTCGGTTTGCCCAAGCAAAGATGCCTGAAACGACTTAGCCATAACCTCGGACATAGCCATAACCTCGGCCCTTTTTTGCAACTCCTCCAAATGGGCCCGATACACCCCAAATCCAGAAATACACCCTAAATGATACCAGGATCCCTGCCAATATTTAGCGCCTGGCTTAATTAAGGGGTGTTGTGCTCCTTGGGCCCCTGCGGGGCCAGCGAGAACTCAAACGCCTGATTTTGGATTTTGCCGCTGGCAGAAACGGCGAGGGCATCCAGCTATGTACGACGATGGCTGTACCTGACAGTTGACACTGGAAGAAGACCTGGCTCTTGAAGTCTTGACTCTAGACCAATGCCCACGCAGAAGCGGAACTGAGGCTGGCACTTGCCACGCTGCAGCGGCCCCAATGCCTCCTGCTTCGCGTTATGTTCTGTCATGTTCTGTCAGATCTCCCGATTCCTGCTTCCCTCTGAGGCAAAGGCAAGCACATCATTCACGTCATTAAGCCATGCGAGCTCCCTTGGACAGAAGCCATGCTGGCCCCCATGGTCACTTGCGACACTTTGAAGTGGCAATGTGACTATATCTTCACCAAGGCCAGAGCGGAAACAGTGTGATTGAAACCCTGAACGGCTATTGGATAGCCTTTCCTTCAGCTGCCAGCGCTTCTTGGTTGGGGAGTGCTGTGACCTGAGCATGCAGTAAGAGTGGATTTGACACGTATCTTCTTTCGCTCTTCATTGCATGCTTCGCCTTGGAACGTGGCCAAATGTGTCCAGTCATGTAACTCTCCAGGCACGCCAAGGCCTGGGTTGCAGAGAGGTTCAAGGCTTTTATGCCACACATATCCGCAGAGACCACCTCAGGAAAAACTTGTTGATCCGTATCACCACTTCAGCCTGGAGCTGCAAGCTCTGCAAGCTGCCAGCCATTCTTGCGGTCAGCCCTTTGAGGTCTGAGCGAGTATGCTCGCAGCAAGATTCATGCTGTACCTGTACGAGTACAGGCGAAAAACCCGCCCGGGCGTGCCCAGTAAGCCGCTTCAAGCATACTAAGCCCCTTCAAACGACATGCAGAGCGAGTTCAAGTCCTTCATTAACATGACCCTAGAGCTGAGGCCTGCATTCCCACTCGCCCGCCTGAAAGAATCCGAACTCATGTCCGTCCAATGGGGCCAACGACATCATGATTACCCGCGTATTCCTTATGCTCTGCCCACCACAGCTGGGACCAAGACGTCCCCAGAGCTGCAGTCCAGAGAGCAGGCTGCACACGAAACTGCTTACATCATGGCTTGATTCATCTGCCACAGCCACAGCCGACAGGGGCACGCTCAAGCACCGCGAGGGCTTCAGGTCTTGAATGCCCCGAATGATGTAAGGCCTCGAACAGGCGTGCTCAACAGCAGCAACTTGAAGAGACGAATGGATCAGTAAGCTATCAACGCAGCTAGGTCCATGTGGGCAGTGTCTTTGCACTGCACCTGCGACTTCAATCCGTGTTTGTTGCTTGCTGCAAACTCTCACGGTCTGCAGCAATCCCTCAGGCAGCCGCCATGGTACAAGCCCGAGCGATCCGCACCAAGCCTGCCACGTGGGAGATAGATTCAGATGCAGCCGCTGGCCGCTGGCAGTTACCCGATATGTGTTGGACTTGCTTGTCACGCAGGCTGCACCTTGCACAATGAAGCTGTCCTGGTAGCTCCTGGGCTGTGGCAGATAACGGCATATCTCCCCCGGAGTTCAAGGCCCTGACTCGAAATGCATGGCTGCCCTGTTGCTAGGTCTTGCTGCCTGTGCTGCAGCTGTATCTGTCACTGACTGGTGATGAGAAGAAGCTTCCACAGCTGTGCAAGCTCAAACACGCAAAAAGCAGCAACATGCTGCCTAATCATAATTAGCAGCAATCGTTAAACGGACTCTGGACACTGCATGGGCCTCATCGCAAGTGCCCCGAAAGCCGATGTAATGTGGGCCGTTTGCGAAGGGAAAAACTTTTCGGCCTGCTTGGCAACCTGGCATCGGATGGCATTGAAGACTGACATGGCTCGTGGATATTGAAAGACTCTAGTTCACAACCGCGCCTGCAAGCCAATTTCGGACATCAAGGCATAGTGCTGCCTGGGTGTGGCATCTCTTTGTCCATTAGACGCAGCAGCTGAACAAATGGATTTGGGAGCAGCGCTGCTCAGTGACCGCAAAGGCCCAAGTCAGCATAGTGATCTGTGCGGCCTTGAAGCCTGGCGCTTTAGGGTCCAGGGTTTAGGGTACAAGTCCGGACAGAGGTTGATGACCATTTCTGCAATGATCCTGACGTTCGTTTGCGTGTGTACGGCAAGGACCAACCTTCATTTGAAGACTGCGTGCACGAGCCTCGTCGCTGAGTCACTTACCATCTCGTCACTGGTACAGGTGAGGCCTCTCGTCAAAACATGCTTGGAGCAGAACAAGCGCATTTGCAAAACTGAGGAATCGTCGATGTCGGCAATCTCCGGAGGCTCCATGCTGGCCGAGTTCCTCACGGCACAATGATATGCACAAACAATAAAGATTTCAAGACTACGCGTATGCGCGTCCTCTGCATTTGCTGAGGAATGGCCATGTGCAGGGGCTGTCCTGACTTTCTTCAACGTCAGCGGGGTCCCGAGGCATGCTAAGTACTGTTCGTTGGTGCGTTTCTCACAAGCAGAAGTAAAACTACGATTTCAGAGCCGAGCATGGATCGTAAGGATGTCCCTCAGAGTACAGCCTAGCTGTGGTAGTCGTTGTCTTTGAAGATGCTTCACGGGGTTATGCTATGGTGCGTCCAGGGTAGCTGAGTTTGGAGCCAACCTACGATTTTGGGAGACTTCTTCGTGGACTTCTCGGAAGCTTGTTTTCCAGGCACGGCCATGGTTTTGTTTTGCTGAGGCACAAATCAAATGGTAGCGACAATCATGCTAGAATATGAAACTTTGGCAACTTACGGTTTCCCCGAACACGCCAAGAAAACTCAGGGAATTGGCTAACAACATCAGGTGGCTAGGTTCCTGCTATGTTTCAAGGTCATGCATTTTCTGACCCATTTCCCAAGGTGCCTCAGCAGCAGCCCCAGAGAAGGGAACACAGCAACCCGCAGAAGGTGGCCTGACACACGCACACACACACACACAAATTGCGCCATGAGTAGGCGCGCTGAAGTTCGGGCTGAAAGGATCCTAGAACATGTGACGAAGACATGCCCATGCGGCCGGAACGCGAAACCCCCCGAAGCACATGCAAGTCTGTGGGCAGCCTAAGCACACAAAATGGCAAGACTAGTACACAAAACAATGCATTGTCAGACATCTTATAGATAAGCTGTAGGGAAACAAAAGAACCTTCACATTTCAAGCTTTCGTATCGTTTGAGATACGCAGCGGGAACATGCAGCAACACAAAACCAGTAAACATGTGTTGGCGTTAACAGGCCGCGCAATAATTTCATGCTTCTCGGAAGCGAGGAAGCCCGTACTTGTCAACACATGTTAGGTCGAAACGTTAGAATAAACCCTGCTCAAAACGTGTACGGTAACCAGCGCGCCAGGAAAGAACAAACAATGACAAACATCCAGTGCAGGGAATTAACTGCAAGGACGGCAGCACGCAAGCAAGCAAACTACACAAACTACGCAAGCCTTCATCAAACAGCGAGCGAAACAGCAATGACCTGGTATCTCCTAGACATGGTCACAGCGAGATTTGAGGGAACGAGTTCTTCCAGCCTCTTTGGCTGCTTCAAGGGTTTGAGGGCAGAAGCGATATATATGAAATCTTAGAAGCTATATAAAAAACTCGGAAGCTATTTATGAGCTGTTATAAGACCTTGGAAGCTACTTATTAATCTGTAGCGGGAAGCGGCTTGAAGCGGTTTCCGATCATTTATGACCGCTCCCCTCGGCCGACTGCTATCTGAAGGTATTTGAAATTATGTCAAGCTACTTGTGTTTTCAGGTTATATAGCTGGAAGTGGCTTTGGACTATTTGTTAAGTGGCTTCTGGGCGTCACAAACAGGTTTTCTAAATCACTCCCAGGATTTTCTAAATAGCTTCTGGGAGTTTATAAGCCTCTTGTGGCCTCCAAAGGCTGAAAACAGAAATCAACCTTCCAAGAGGCTGAAGAATTATCGCTGGACCACCAGAAGATCCAGCGATAATTAGAATAATTCGCAGATGATGCTTTGAAATACTGATCTAACTGCTCAGGTCTGCTCTTCATCTGGCCTTTAGCTAGGACCGGAAGGAAGGATTGCATCCGTATAGTAGTACCTATATAACCCATATATAGTAGTTTCCATTTTGTTCCATTCCTTCATTCCCAGCTAACCAAAGGCTCTTCATCCGCCAGGCCTGCTCCCAAGCCTTCGCCGCCTCTCTGGCAAGCTGCCGCCGTCGCTTCCGCTCCCGAAGATGCGGGCGAAAGGCCTCCCGCTCCTCCGGGGTCAGCTGCTGAAGGAGTTCTTTCGTGATTCGCACCATGGCGACACACGAAACAACAAGAGGGCCTGCTAAAATTACTGTCCTTGATGGGTTTCTGTGTCAGTTTGGGGCAAGGTCATATTTTGGCAGACACAATGCGGATCTGCCCGACCACTCTTCCATTTGCAGAGATCACCCGGCAAGCACTGATGAGGTCCAGCATAGGCTGCTGTCAGAGGTTTGCAGACTATGAGTTTTTGTTGCAGCTGTTGACCAATGGGAAGCGAGGATCGCTGTTTCAACCCCAAACCCTGTCATTCTGCAACGGAAGGTGCATGTCACCAGGTTCTATGAATACATGTTGCCATGCAATCTCAATTCTGACCGCTGCCTGCGGCAAACCAAAGCTACCAGCTACCGCACACTAGCCTGCTGATCAAAAATGGCAGCATACGGCAAGATGCGGTGACTGAAAACATTATGAAATAGGCTTAGCCCGCAGCAAAGGGAGAGGTTGAGCGCGCCACAGAACTTGCAAGAGAAGCACTTGGCCAACCTAAAATCTTCCAGAATCCCTGTCTTCCTTCTGCAGCCATGGATTTTGCCTGTTCATCTTCAAATGGAAGGGATAGTGGTCGACAATTATTATGTGTTATAAGCTCCACAGTCCACAAAATTGAAAGCGTGAATTAGGGTTCTAACAGTTCTAACCCTAAACCCTAAACCCTAGGGCAATCGCACATGCCCTGCATGGCAGGTCCTAAACACAACAACAGCTCCAAAGCACACTCCACCTTCTGGGTTGCTGTTAGGGAACTTAAATTAAGTTACTATATTGGGTATATATAGTAAATAATAGGGTTTCCCCAATATAGTAACTTAATTTAAGTTCCTTAACAGCAACCCAGCCTTTTGAAGTCAATTTGCGAGAAAAAAAATTGGAACCTTGAAGCCGTCGGAAGCACCCGCTTCATTCTCCTGTAACGCTTCTGCGCTTTCAGATTTCCCCCAAGGTCCTGGTGAAGCCTTATGCTTTAAAACGTTCGGGCTGCGGATTGAATCATGAGGGTCTCCCTCGTGCTCCCGTTGACGGCAAATATACCAAAAGTCCACTATGAACTGGCATTGACGCCGCAAAGCAGCCTTTCTTTTCCGTCCACGCTGCGCTCCATCCCAGTGACTTGCCTCGTGCTTCACAAAGCTCAGTCGCCCCCAGCCTCGCATCAGAAGTCTAACCCTATACGGATCCAAGCAAACAAATCATACCTACATTGGGCACTAAAGTCTGTGAATATTACAAAAGGTGAACTACATAGAAGCTCTATGCATTTGGATGCTGACTAGGAAGTTGCCGTTTAGAGCGATCTTCTTGCATCATCATCTCTGCAAGGCATTGGTGCCGATGGCACTGCTTGCACTGCTACCTACCGACAATGCTCCTGCTCTTGCAGGAACCTCATGGACAACACATTATCTGATGCTGTGTCAGGGCAGTCTAGAGGATACTATCCTGCCCTAAACTCATGACCCCACATTTCCGCGCAATGAACGCGCCGCAGAGGAATCGGGAACCTCGAAACCCTGGATTCCGAAACTTAAGAGACACAACTCCACCACCTGACGCCCTGCGCATTGCTTGGCCCACTGCCAGTTCCGGAAGCTTCAGCTTTGAATCCTCAATAAGCGAAATACTAAATACCATGAGTATTGTCCATATACTGCTTCTACAGCTACTTCACACCGATTCTCGCTACAATCTTGACAAGAGGGCCAGTGTAAAACACAGCTGCGGCTATGAGCTTCTGTGCATGATTTAATCTGTATGAACACTGGCTGAAACACATCCATGATCAAAGGCTGATGTGGAATTTTCCAGATATTAGCGATGGGGGGAGTACGCTTGGGGTCCATTAGCCTTCCCAAGTTCTCTTAGTTTCATGCCAGGGTGGCTCAAAGCGAGCATTGAATAGATAGAACTTGGGATCAATACGCTAAACCTTCAAGGAATAACCCACGGAATCCCCGGTGTTGCCTTGGAAGCATTCCAGGCAGGGACTGTGTTCCAAAGGCCCTTGCCAAATCCAACGTCAAATTGTAGCCTAAACCCTAAACCCTTAACCGCAGTTGGGAAATCTTCCAAAGGCTCCTATGAAGTCAGGGGGTTTTGGCGAAGGTCTCAGATGAATATTCTTATGACACGCACTAATTGACGCGCTCTCCCACCAAGTTGCATCGGAAAACGCTACTTGGTCTACTTACCGGTGTGCAAAGCTACAGGGAGTGATTATGGGCATGGACAGTGGTAGGTATATTTGGGCATCATACAGGGCCAGGTACAAGGATCCACTCTCCCTGACGCGCCAATAATTAAGTCTACACCCAGCATACCCTTGTTCCTTAAAAGCCCTAAAGCCTTACATCGCAGCTATCAAATGCTGTCATCTTCACACTGGTCTGTCAATTCTTGCCACAAAGCAAACACATCAAATACCATGCGCCACATGTACAGTACGTGCCTGCAGGCGGAGGCGCCGTGCAGGGTACAGAAGACTTCCGATACGTCGGCTGGGCAAAGACAAAACGTCGCGGAAAAGTGATGATTCCGGTTCGTCTATCTAGTATCCTCCAATGAAGACCCAAGTTCTACTTTGGAGTATATGAAGAGCCTAGCATAGGATCTACACACGGATTATCGTAGATTCTGGATTACTGAAATGCGTTACCGGGTTTCATCAATTTCCACGCCCTTCCACCAGTTGCTTGTGGGGCTTTGCAAGGGTCGTGCAACTTCGGGACCTCACGATCAGTTCACTGCTGTATCTTGAAGGGGCTCAAGTAAGCGTTGTCCCATGATGGCTACATGACAACTGACCAATCCGGCCAGCGATGAAGCTTTAATGTCATAGTAGCAGTAGTAGAGCAAGAAGAGGAATAAAGACACAAAAATAGAACTAGAAGCGCAAGTCGAGAAGGTCGTCGTGGTCGTGGTCGTGGAATCCATGCCATATTGCGCTGAAACAACTCAAGCTGCAGGAGTCTGAACAGAACTCTTGGGAAGCCAGATGTCAACAGAATGATCTGAACCGACCACCCGTCAGGTATTGGCTACTACAGAAACCAAAGTCGCTCGATGTGCTCTCTGGGGCTCGTTGCGGGTGTACCTGTTAAGTCGCGCGCTCTCAAACTGCACAGTACNNGTGATGCTCGTCCTGACATGCCCTACGCTGCCATCTTTCTCTCCATATGAGAACCCTCAACCGTAAACCCTAATGCTGAGAACGCTCCCAGGCAAACATCCAGGGTATCGGCAAGAGGCTTGCCATTCTTCGTGTGGCAAAAAATGCTGAAGTCCTCAGCGGTCGGCATCTCAAGGTGACGTTTCTCAGAGAGGTGGATTTGGCTTACGATATCTTACGATCATAATTACCCCCTGCAGCTATGGTAAGAACTGTGTTACTTTGCCTGGTACACAAAGGACTCAATTTGGAGCACCTCCCATGTAGGGTTCAGCAATTAGGAGCTTCTTTAGGCGTACATTCCTGTAGGGATCTTGGATCCGGACATGCATGGGGCACTTGTAGAGCCCCCTCAACCCTAAACCCACTTGCCTTCGAAAGCTGCCAAGTGAATGTCACAAAACTACAGCAGGCGCTCCATGGAGATTTAAAACCTTAATGTCATTGTTATGCAGCGATGCACGAGGATGCCTCACGAATTCTGCGCATGTAGCACAACTTAGCCCCTACAATGCCTGCAACAAGGTCATGTGCCAACTACCTTTGTTTCTATACCCCTAAACCCTAAACCCTGAACCCTAAACCCTATAGTAATATGTCAGCTTTACGCCGCTTGCAGAGGCCCCGATCCGCCATGATAACATTTTGCCCAGTAGACGAGTTCGTCAAACGCATAACGACGGCTAGAATACCTAACCCGCTCCCAAACCCTACCCTAAACCCTAAACCCTAAACCCTAAACCCTGAAGCCTAAACCTCCCCCCAGACCCCGCACCCCTTGGCCTCTCAACCCCTGATCCTGACCACCAAACCCCAAGCTGACACACAAAACGCTAAATCCTAAGTTCTAAGGCCTAAGGCCTAAGCATTTGGGGTTCAAGGCGGCCTGGGATCCTAAGCCCCACAACTCATCAACCATGAACATGTAATAGCAAAAGAAGTATAGAGACTGACCCCAGCTTCCATCTCATGTGTCATTTTAGTTTCCATGTGATTCCCAGCTATCCCTAAAGCCTAAACCCTGCTCACTTCAGCCCGTAACCCTACACCCTATACAACCCCATATAACTCTAGAAAACCCCATATAACCCCTATATCACCCCTGCATCCCCCTTTTAAGGTACCCTAAACCTAAAACCCTAAACCCTAAATTTTGGGAAACCCTCGGACCCCAGACTTCCAGGCCTTATCTTGTTGTGTGCGGCTCGCTGGCCTGAGAAGAGACAAGTCGTGCCTGCATTTAGGGGCTTAGGGTTTAGGGTTTAAGGTTTAGGGCCGTTTAGGGTCTGGGGTTTAGAGTCTAGGGTTTAGGGTTTAGAGTCCCTGCCAGGCAGTTGGAGTCCGAAGAAAAATAAATAAAGCAGAATCAAATCGAACATCAGGTGGACGCCGAGACTCTACAGGGATTTAAGGGCTGTATGTAGACATGCAATGGTTGAAGACCTCACAGCAATTTTATGCCCAACGATGATGGCGATGTTGTTGTTGATGATGATGATTAGTATGATGATGACGATAATGATGACGATGACGATGACGATAACGATTATGATGATGATGATGATGCTGATGATGATGATGCTGATGATGATGACGATGCCGATGACGATGACTGCGACGGTGATGATACTGCTGATGGCAGATGCACTAGCCGTAGCAGTAGCGGATTACTCGCAGTAAGTGAAAGAAGTGGGCACAGTCGTAGCCGCAGTGTAGTAATTGTCGTAGTCAGCATTGGTTGCCGTTGCCACTGGAGTGGGATGCGAAGTTCCACTGAAACACCCAAAAGGCAAGGCGCAAGCAGCATGAGCTGCCACCATCACCAAATACCTCAACAATTTCCTGGGCAACGTGTGGGGCCTAAAAGCCTGCCGGATAGAACATGTCCAAAGCACATCTGCTTCAACATACCCCCAACTACGAAGAGACTCGCATCACAAAAGGCTGGTGTTACACCTTCTGTTCAAAACTTCAACGCCAAATTGCTCTAGAACTTGAAAGTCAGAACAGCTACACTAAGTCACTAAGAAGGATTGTTGTAAGAAAACTGACGTGGAGCCAGCCCGCTCCATGTCCCCGGGTACAAGGGCCTCCTGGAGATTTTAAACTCCTTTTTGGGGATTTGGGGATACCTGCGATAAGGACTATACCACTGGGGACCCCATCTTTGGGAAAAAGCCCAGGACGTATTTGGAAATCAGAGCAGCAAACGGGAGTTTCGCAAAATTAGGGGTCCTTTTGGATTGTAGTAGTTCACAGTTTAGGCTTTAAGGTATACAAGGGACCCCCTTATGTATGTAAACTATCAAATATTCGCTGGCCTCTGGCTGCAATGCGCCCCCCTTTGCGATCTCTGCTGCCTGGATGTGGGGAGTTTCAGGACATGTGGGTAAGAATTAATTCCAGCTACCCCGACCCCTAACTTAAACCCTAAACCCCAAAACTACAAAAACTAGTACCCTATCAGAATCGGATCTGATAGCTCTCGGGTCCTTATTCTAGGGGGTGTCCTCTTACTGCTTATTGTTGGGGATGTACAGAGCCTTTGGGTTTTTTTTGGGAGTAAGGGAGTATATCATTTCAGCTTGCAGAAGGCCCTCACATGGTAACTCCCCTCCTACAAATTGTCTCAGACCTGCGAAGGTTAGGAAGCCTTGAGGGCTCCCTACAAGGGGGAACAAGGTTACCCACAAGTGGACCGCATATGAAAGGAGTAGGGCTCCTGATATGGAGGCCATCTTAAACCCAAAACCCCAAAGGGGCCCCCTTTACGGAGGCCCCCTACGGCTTCCTTAATCCTGAGAATAAGACGGACATAGACCAGGCGTTTACAAGAAGATGTAGAAACGATAGATGGTGTAAGACTCATAGATAAGAGGAGGATTTAAGTAACCCCACCCCACAACATTAGGGCTTGACCATGATCATATGGTCGTTGTAGAAGGCTTTGGGTTTGACAAAACCCCCTTCACTCACCTAGGAAAGGCTTAGGTTTTTTCGTGTAGAGTGGTCAAAAGTACGTCTTCCTTAAGGGTTTCTATGAATTACTCCATAGCAATATCGGGTTTAGGGTGTAGGAAATATCTAGGGCACTGGGAGGCTTCACAACTGGTGTCACTTTCTCATGAGCTTGCCTGGGGCTCCATGTCATCCTCATGCTGGCTCACAGCCTTCCAGGACAACCAACTAGCCAACAAGGCCTATGTAGTTCCTAGTTGTGGGTAGTTGAGCTCTATGGTCCTAGTGTGTACTTACCTGCACCACTAGATGGGTTTTCGTGCTTCGTGCTTGGGATCTGGCATTCTGTTCAATTTGGCTGTGGATGCGTGGCTTGTCTGAATGACCTCAGCTTGAGGAGATATCTACAATCGGAGAGTATTCGTTGGGAATCGTTTTTGTCAGGATCCCTTCTGGGGTTCGACCATGCATGCAAAGTTAGCGTTTGGGTTCTCGGCGTAGACTATGGGTTTGTGATGAGCCAGACTCTGCTCATTGAGCCCAAATGACTCCTCATCCTATGATACCTACTTGTGCGTAAGAGTGGGTGGGGGACGGAGTAGAGGTGGTATCATTGCGGGGGAATCGGGAATGTTATGGGGATCCACGCGCCCGCTACCCCTCAAGCACCAGTATGCTTACAGCTCAAGATTCAGGATTTGAGGTGTAATGTCGCTTGCATCTCATATCTTGGGGACCAACTTAGCATTGGATTGATAATCAAAAGAGTTACTGCTCGAAAATGCCTGAGAACAAGCAGACACGGAGGAATCTCGAACTTCTGAGGTTTAGGGTGTAAGGTGCTCCCAAATGGCCACTCAGGCGCCCCAATCCATGTAAGTGGCTTCAAGGAAAGCAAAGTAAGGTTTGCCATTCCGTGTCGCTGCTCACCAAGTCATGCCGTAATATCCTACTGCGACACCAGGACTAGAGCAAAGTCATTTTGGAACCATTCAGGCTACTCAACCGACTCAACCTGCCCGGCCTCGTCACGCAATGCCTCCGGATCTTCAGAAGGGGTCCCCGCCTGGCCGGGGGTTTTATCAGGCACAGACGTTCTAGTGTCTTGTGGTTTTCCCCATTCTTCACTGTTTTGTTTTCACATGTTGCTTGCAAGCTTATAGGTTGAGGATGTGGGTGGTTTGCGGTGTAAAGAGGCAGACGGCGACTTGCTCACACGAGCCTTTAACGCCATCTACCTGTGCCGAGCATCTTGTCTTCTCGACACCAAAGCCTGACTCCCAAATGCAAAGCTTGCTAGGGTTTAGGGTTTAGGGTTCTGATACGTTTCCAAACTCCATGGAGAGCCTCAGCAAAGATTTGTATGATGCTTTAGACTGAGGCTACCTGTACAGAACCTTGCGAAGTTCCACTGAAACACCCAAAAGGCAAGGCGCAAGCAGCATGAGCTGTCACCACCAAATACCTCAACAATTTCCTGGGCAACGTGTGGGGCCTAAAAGCCTGTCGGATAGAACACGTCCGAAGCACATCTGTTTCAACATACCCCCAACTATGAGGAGACTCGCATCACAAAAGGCTGAGGTGTTACACCTTCTGTTCAAAGCTTCAACGCTTGATTACTCTAAAACTTGAAAGTGAGAACAGCTACACTAAGGATTGTTGTAAGAAAGCTGACGTGGAGACAGCCCCCCCCCCCGCCCTATACCCAACGTCGCAGAAGATAACTGCTTGGTCTGCAGACAGGGACTGGCCCGACCTGCGAAGAGAGCCCCGAAAACCGCGGCAAAACCTGTTTAGCTTGCATATCCCGGTCCTCAATCGCGGATCGCAGCATCACGCTGGACATCCAGGATCAGCACACGCTTGTTTTGGTGAAGGGGCCTAACTTTTGACCTTGATCTGCCGGCCCCTTGTTGCTCAGGAGCTGCTTTTGATCTTGCTCACTGGCATACGCCCGGGGCAAATTGACAAAAATGTATTGCTTAACTTCTTCTTCTTCTTCACTTCATGGAGTTCCCCTAATGCTTCTCATCGTTTGGCTATAGAGTTTCGAACTCGATGCTTCGGATCTCTCTGCGGGGGCTGGGCCGCTCTAGTGATTGACTCTTGCCCAGGGACACCGGGGAAGGGGGCCATCCCATTTGTTGCTCCTTTCTGGCTACTTTTCAGCCCTAATTATTCAGTGCCGATCTTTGGCCTCGTTGCCGGCCGGGTTGCCAAGGCGGAGGCGCGCTAGCGCTTACATTTGCTTCTTCCTCAAGATGCGCTTGCATAACAGCTAATCAGCTACTGAACTTTGCCCAATGGCCTTGGCTTCGCACTCGGTTTTGATGCTTCTTATCTTTCTTCCTGCGAAGCACGATCCAGAAGGAAATTTCCAGGAAGTTTCCCAGCTAAGTGCACAGAACCTGCCTGGAAAGATCAAGCAAGGGTACTCTTCTGGCTCTGCAGTCCTCAGCTTTGCATGGATGTCAGTCGAAATGCACGCGGCGGTTCAGCTGGGCGCCGCACTCCCCGGCATCTGCGCAAAGGCGCGCGTCTTCTACCTGGGTCAAACCACAAACGCAGAACGTGGCTCGAACAGTCTGAGCACTCTCAGCAGACGTCTCTGAGCACTGAGCAGTAATGGTATTGGAAGCAAGGTCGAGTCCTTTCAGGATCCTTAATTTTTGAGTGGGCCACTGATCTACCAACGAAAAGCACACTTCACATGCTGAGTTCAAGGCCCTCTGTACGTGCCCCGTGACGTCGTCACGAGCACGACGGCGCCGATGTAGTCTGAAGCTGAAGCCATTGCGCTTTGCCGAAGCCCGACTGGTTTACTCTTGCCAGCTTGTTCCTTGACAATACATGAGGCCAGCTTGTCCAGTCCAATCTGCACAGCACTCCAAAGAGAGCATGACATTGAAAGTGGGGGTATGGAAGGTCTTGGAATTACCCCATGCAGAAATGTTAACAATTACCCATATTGTTTTGCGGTCTAGCTTTAACTGAGGGATCCAGCATACAAATAGTATCTACATTGGGCCCTAAAGTTTACAAATATTGCTTACACTGAAGGGGTTCTTGGGGTGGGACCAATACAGCGAGTCGGAAAAAATCCCAAGATTTCTCACGCTTGCTTCCCTATGAAATGACTATTGCAGCAACCCCGAAAATGAACAAACCCATTTTACAGGTGGCAAGGGCTGCCCAATAGGTGGGATTCAGGAGGGTTATGGCAGGTCCTCACTACAATGGCTACGCCAGTAAATCAACTGCCGAGCCAGCATCTCAGCCTTCCTTGCGGCATGAAGAACATTCACAACATCTGAGCAAAACGGTAAGCTCCTATTATCTACCTTAACAAGCCGTAATTATAGTCCCCTATGTATTCCCCTATATAACCCTTTGAGCTTTGTAGACTATAGCTCATCTGGCTTCTCTTACGCAACTCAGTAGTTCGAGGGCACGCGGACATTGCTAAGCTCTTTGATCGACGTTGCAGGTTGAAAGTCGCCTTGGCAATTGCTTGCAGATAAGAGATTAGAGACAAACCGAACTCTGCACAATCGCTACACGGTCGACGCAGGGCCAATTATTCACGGCCCTGGTCCCTCTGTGAGAGTGCCGGCACAATTCCAGCAAAGAGCCTGCCCCAGGAAATGGGCAAAAGTTCAGACAAAGCTTTTGCAGGCTTCGGGAACTCTGCGATTTAGGAGTTTCTCTCAACATGGGGTGCCGCTGGGGGATTATGAGATCCTCATCAGGACCTTTATAGGGGTTGATCCATAAGGACCATTTGGCCAGCCTGTACTCAGCCCAGTACACTTGTGCAATGCTCATAAAGCACAAGCTACAACTTCTCAACAGGCCTCTGGTGAGATTGCCATAGTAGCCCCTTCCAGATTGTAGATATGGTAGTTTCCCAAACTAACGGGACCCAATGTAGAGCCTCAAATTTTATAGTCCTTAATATTGGGACACCCAAAAAGGTACCCCTAATTTTGGGAAATTCCCATATCCTGCTGCAACGCGGGCTCATGAGCTTTAAGCTGGAACTTTCTGCCGAGTCATG
>CAJNIZ010047310.1:0-36702 GCA_905231905.1 Symbiodinium pilosum | reverse complement strand
TTTTTTTTTTTTTTTTTTCGGGTGATTGTTTAGTAGGGGGCGAATAGCAAAGCCTGCTTCCGCAATTTCACTCCCGGTCGATCAATTCACAGTTGTAAAATCTTGCATGCTATGTCCGTACAAAGAATGACTACGTCGTTCTATCGGAGGTTTGGGGTACCCATGATCCTGAAACTCTCAGATCCAGGCAGGCTAAGGTGTTGGGAAGTATGTCTTTGAGTTTTGTCGTGTTACGCTGGCGGGAAGAGATGATTCCAACAATCTTGTATGCAACCTATCTTGTTTATCATGAGTCGCCGTTTCAACATCCCACCATCAGAGCATCTTCTCTGACCACGGACTGCAACCAAAAACCAACTTCTTGGGAATATGTCTGCATGGGCCAATTATGTGGAGCTCAAGCCAGCTCAAAGAAGCTCACGTCGTCAGTACAGTAGGAAAGTAAGGCACCATGGCCTTGATTCAGGAATGTACCTGTTAGACCCGAAGCTTGAGACCCCACATCCGAATTCCAAGCAGGTTCCCAAGCAATAAGCCAAGTGATGTCCCATCGTCCCTTGCTGCTACGATTACTATCGGCTACTATGTCCTGTAGCCCTTGAACTGAAGTGTGTCGCAACATGCTGACTTTGTTAAACTCCGAGCGGTGGTTTTCAAAAAATAGCAGTCCCTTTTTTCAAATCCCCATGATGAGGATGTATTGAGGTCTGTCTTGGGGCCCGCTATCTATGGAAAATTCCCACATCCTAAACCTGAAGCCATAAACCCTAAACAACAACGCCCTACACCTGAAACCCTATATGAAATAAACCACCTCTAAAGCAAAAGCTCGCCTAGCCCCCATCTGGCGGCTCCTCGCTGCTGCCTACTGGGCCTGGAACTCAGCAACGGGTAGAGATTAGGGTTGAGGGTTTAGGGGTCCTGCATGGCCTTAAGGCATACACCATACAATAATTCCCAAGTTTTAGGACCATGCAGGTTTTAGTATCAACCGAAGGGGCCGCCTCTGCTTTTCTAAGTACGGTAGAACCCTTACAAGGATGCCTGAAAAGGCAGCTCCAATTGTGGAAGCTCCCAGTTGCTGCGGGGACCTAAACCACGTTTGGGCATGTTTTGAGAAGGTTGGTCTGCAAGACATGGCATGTGCAGGAATGTAGTTAAAGCTGGCACATACTTCAACGCTAGCGTGCAGGGAAACAAAAAAAGATAATTACTCGGGGAGCTACAGTTATACGCCTTAATTAAAGCTAGCTCCTAAACTATACAGCCAAACTTATAAACCCCAACCCCAGAATGCCAAGACATCCCAAAACAAAGCTTCTAAAGTCTCGGAATCCCTGAGCCCATAACCCCGTAGCCCCAAACCATTCAACCGAGCATTGCTCACGGCGACCTTCCAGGCCTGGCGCAGGTGGAGTCAATGTAGCGCCAAGCTGAGCATCAATGCAGACTTGATCCTTCTTGGGCTAGGGTTTAGGGCCTTGGAAATTGAGCTGGAGATGGGAAATCAGGGTTTACCAAAGGGTTGACAAGGCTCAAGAGGACCCACCCAACATGAGGGGCCATTTTGGGCCCAAACTAGTAGAAGCTAGCAGGGCCCACAGACCCATTCAGGGGTATCAGCCCTTTGAGATTATAGCTATCGGCTTGGATGAAGGTTCAGGAATCACAGCCTCTCAAAACATGGGTACCCTGTATATCCTGTATATCCCATGATAGCTAGCGACTCACAGCAGGAAAAAGACACCCTTGATGATGTTGACATGAAACAGACCTGAAAGCTTCTAGGATGACTCGCGTAGTGATTCCTATCTGGAGCAGCTTCGAGATGTGCATGATGGTTCTCATAAGGGTTTGGGTCCGTCTCAATTCCCCGGCTTAATGATATCTAGTATCTGACTGAATGGTTTAGGAATTTACTTTACTTATGGGCCCTCTGCTTGGCTGGGCGGAATTAGACATCCTCCACCTTTGGGATGAAGAGCCTTCAGTTTAGGGAAGTCCGCATGACTCTTCCAGACAAGGTTGGTGGCGGCGGTGGCCCCAAGGCTGGGCCGTCTCATGGGTTTGTTCGGATTTCAGAATTTGGGCCTCCATCTGCTGGTGTAGCAACTGCGAGTACTCGTCAGGTATTGCAAGGTGTAGTAGGCATTTCTCGCCTCAGGACAAGATCTGTGCAACCAAGCCGAGGTATGGGGCGCACCTTGTCTCGGGATGTCTGCAGGGCCAGTAATTAGTCACAGTCCCTGCAGGGCAAAAGAAGAATGAGTGCTATGAGCATGCACCTCACACAGGGTCTGCTAAAAGACAAACCTAAACCGCAACATATACATGTCTGTAGCACTCACAGTAGCAGTGGTATTTGCAACAGTGGTCGTTCGTTTGACTGCTAGGTGGTGATCTTCTGCTTGGACTGGAGCGCTTCCATGAAGTCCAACGATACCAGGAAATCTGCGGGTATGTGTGGGTAGGTGTGGATGGAAAGGAGTTCCTGTATGTACGTCAAAGATAGTTCTTGCGAGTCTTGCCATGCAAGACTCCAGGCTGATTAATTACTGGAAGGGGCTATGCGGCAACCTCCTTACACAGCACTGCAGGACCCAGTACAACCGATTCCAGACATGCGTGCAGCGTCAGCCTCAGACGACTTGTTGGCTAAAAGATTGCCGAGCGTTCCTGTTTGATATCTTGCCCCAGAACATTTCCTTCTCAGAAACAGCTGGCTGATGACATCTCGAAGAGAAGCAATGGCTTGTTTCCTGACGTGGAACATGAGTGAATACATTGTGCCTCATGCTTATTATAGTGGAGGTCATGCACTTCTGGTTTTCAGTAAGGCCACGGGCGAACACATCAGCATGCTATTCACAAGAAGAGTGGTGATTGGGAGCACGCAATCTGAGGAACTGGCATGCATGCTGGGGAAGGCTTGACATATGTTGCCTGTGTAGGATGTCTGGTTTGTTAGCAGCCTTTCAAGGCTTAGAGGCTGCGGTGATTGGGAGACCGCAGCTCAAGACACTACAACCATCCCATTGCAAAGCTCCAATGACATGATGTTGCGTGGATCCACAGTCTCACTTACTGATTTGGGTGCCTCCCCCGGCCCACTCACCAAACGCTATTACTCTACTCTACGTCCCCCACCTTCACAGCCAGAACCTGAACCTGACCGGCATGTGCCAGACGTCCCAAGATCCTTCATGTTGCCAGAGCGCCATCCAGACTCCTTTAATATTTGAGCTCCCGAACGGCTCCCCCCTCGGCATGGCACCATGCGCTTGCGGCCCCACGACGCGGTCGACGCGGCCGAGAGCGCTGGCAACTGGACGGAGAAGCCAGGATTTCCCGCTCTGGAGGCATGCTTGGGAGCCATGCTTGAGGAGCTTATGTAGGGTGTGGGATTGCAGGGAAACTCTTCGGATGTAGTCTTCATAGCTGCTGCATAACGGGCACAGGGAAGCTGCGGGGGCATAAGGCTTGCAAACAGGCGCCGCAACTGACAGGGCGCTTGCAGAGAGCCCCCTTAAGTCCTGAGTCTGCAGGATGCATGCAAAGGATGCGCACCCTTCATGCATCCCAAGCACGACCGGATTGAAACAAGGATTTCTATAAAGGCAGGGATGCGGAGCAGGGTCCCTGGCAAAGGGTGGGTATCAGCTCACACCCAAATGTCACAGTCTGTGTTCTGCCTTGAACTTGTCCTTTGCTGCAGGGCTGCTGGAGTCATCGGGTAAGCTTCCTGAAACCTTCAGAAGATGGCCTGCTTGCTTTGCAGACTGTTATATGTTGTTTTGCAGGAAGCCGCTTTGGTCACCTATTCAGTCTCGTCAAAGTTGCCACGTTGGGCTGGGGCAGCGCGAACGTTCATGCTGTAAAATGAAACACGATGCTCCATGCCATGTTGCAAGTGGCCTTTCAAGACGCGCAATAGCTGGCGATATCTAGTAAGAGCGGCATACGATGGACTAAAAAGAGGGCCTGACCCAATTATGTGAGTTCTCATGTCCCGATCATCTTCAGGGTTCCTGGCTTCGGCGGGTGCCAGAGGGCTGGCCGGAGTATTGGATGCTTTGCTGCACGTCATTCTAATTTTGGGAGAAGAGGCGCGATCTGTACTCGCATGTTACGTCGTTGCCGTTCCAGCCTTTGAAGGCCACGTACTGTACCATCCGCAGCACAATCAGGCTTGAGGAGGGCCACGAGAAGAGCCGGAATGGTCCCCCTCCACGCATCTCTCTGGGATCACACGAGGATGCGCACTTGAGGGTGCTGGCCTGAGTTAGGGTTCATGATGGCAATAGTAGCGCCAGCAGTAGCTGTTGCCCAAGGATTGAAACTAGCAGAAACCTACAGAAACCATGGCCACGTCAGCGGTTGCGCAAGGCAGTCAGACCCACTTAAAAGATGCCAACCCAGGAAAAACCATGGCAAACTGGTTTCAGTCTCCTGTCATGGCCACCATTGTAAGTCTAGACCGTCATTGCATTTAACAAATGCGCAGAGAAGTTGTGTTCGCAACTCTCAGGTCGAGGACTCGCGCGTGGCGCCACGGCATTGTATGGTATTCAAGGACTTCCTAGTCAGGGCTTTACGCTTCTTTTCGGAATGGGCTAGTTCGCAAGTCCGTGGGGAGATCCATGGTTCTGGTTGGCCAAGTAACAAGCGTTCTGAAACATGGACGGTTTCGGGTCAAAAATGCGGAGGCATACACTGCCAACTAACACAGATTGAAGAGAGTTATGATGTTTCTTGATTATTTGCATCCTCGAGTTGACTTAACGGGTTGTCATGGTCCTTGGGGTGTGGCCTGGGGAATGGTGAGTGTATGTAGGGTTCCTTAGGAAAGTTTGTGCGTTGCCATGTCATGTGTTTTTTTGGGGGGAAGAGCGGCCCTAATTGGAATTGGACACATGGTACCTGATGCGGTTCGGTATGCATTTATGGCTAGTTAGTCATGTCCCTCATAATATGATGTTCCTCGACGGTGAGGTTCTCGTTGCGAATCTCAATGCCCCCTCGAAGAAATTGAATAAACTTTGTAACCCGCTGCATCAAACGCCTCCCCTCATAATATGCAACATGATGCAACATAATTTCGTAGGAGCCCGAGTCCGCCCGAGTATATCGGGCGACATAGCTACCACAAGGAGTAGGTGCTGATAATGATTTTTCGAGAATTGGAATGAGTAGCACCTTCTTTCAGGGGGGCTGGGTTGGATGCAGGAGGGTCGTCACTGGTTCCTGGAGGGCGTCTCCACACGACGGCCGATGATCCTGGGCGAGAAGCCACTGGAGCCCTCGGCACTAAACAATCCCCACTACTTGCTTAAAACCTCGCAGCCCAACTGACCAAATACACCTGTAGGAGCATGTTATATTATGACGACGGTAACGGTGATACTTGCAATTTTTATGGAGACGGCCAGATAACAGGCCGTGGCAACTAACGACATTCTAGTGTGTACAAGCGGGGCTTTGCGCAGGTCTGCAGTTGCTTGCCCCAATTCTGAAACCCTAAACCCTCAGCAACTTCTCAGCCCTAAACCCTAAACTCCTAAATCCCCTAAACCCTAAAATCCCTAAAACCCTCAACCCCCCCCCCCCCCCAAAAAAAAAAGCCTACAGCCCTGGAGGAGCCTGGGGTGGCCTATCAGCTGACCTCAGGAGATGTGCTCCCCAGCCAAGCTGAATTGAAATTGAGGTTTCCCAAAATCGATATCGGGGTTTAGTGATTAGGGTTTAGGGTTTAGGGTTCAGGAATAGGGGTTATATATACAGGTTAAAGAGGGTTGTATTGGATTTAGGGATTTGGGTCCCTTTGGAGGTTTCCCAAAATGGATATGGGGGTTTCCCAAAATTAGGGGTACCTTTTTGAAGGTCCCCATAATAAGGATTATAGTATATTGGGGTCTATATTGGGGTCCCCCTATTTTGGGAAACTACCATATAGGGGTTGCATAGAGGTTATAAGGGATTATAGAGGATTTAGGGATTAGAGTCTCTTTGGGCATGCTTGGTGCAGGATTTAGGGGAATAGTTAGGACTTTAGGGCTACAGGAATGGATGTGTAGGGATGATGTAGGGGTTCTAGGGGGGCATATGGGGCTGCAGGGTTTATGGGAATATTTTGGGCTTGACAGTTACAGGAATGGATGTGTAGGGTTGATATAGGGTTTCTACATGGGCATGTAGGGGCATTTGCCGGAATGCTTCCAGAAAGTTTCTGTCGCATCAGCCCTTCAAACATTACCATTACGAGACTTTCAAGATTCAGATAATATTTTCAAACTTCTAATTTGCGCAGAAGAGACCTTTACCTATAGCATATGAAAATTCCCACCTTTGAGAGATTCAAGTTTTCATAACCTAGAAATCGTCCTGCCTCTCTTTCGTTCCGTTCCTTATTTCATTACGTGAGCTCATTTTGTGAGTCCGTTTCGCTCCTTCGCCAAATTAATTCACTCATCAAATCAACTTGCTTCACTTCTTGAAAGAAGTGGATGAAGGTGTGTGAAGCGCTTTAATTTGAACGAAGTGAAGAAATGAAACAAATTAAAATCTCACACCACACGAACTCAAGCCCTACGAATCCTGTTAACGCCTGGTCGGGGTCTGGATAACAATTTGTCTTTTCATGAGTGGTACCGCGGGAGCTGCAACTAGATACATGAGTCTTTGCATATAGGGCTATGTATAGGAACACCATCCCAAGCAAAAGAAGTAGAACATGCAAACTGAAAAGGCGACGCGGAGTATACTGCGGTCTATACTTGGGGCTTATTATTGTCAGGAACCTATGAGAGGAAATTACCAGAATACGAATCTAACAAATATCAACTAAAGTTTTTTGTAACCGTAACTTGCTTAAAGTTCTCAAAGCGCAGCCCAGTTTAGGGTTCAGTCCTTTACTTCAAGTTTACTGTTCAGGACTTGTGCTTTGCCAGAGCCAATGAGTTGCCTGTCTCCTACTCGTGGCTATGAGGGTGGAATGGTAGATACTTAGAACGTGGACTTTCCTATGAGTTAGCGCAAGGGTGAAAGTTTGCAGGTGCAGCTTCAACAGACAAGACGTATGAGTAGCAGGCAGTAGCAGCAACAAGCCTCCGTGACATGGCGGGAAGCTTTGTAGGCCTTATGCGTGGGAAGTGTAAATGTGCTACATCAGGATTCGCACAAGTTACGCAGGCATAGTCCTGATGAGTGCTAGGAACGAAATTACAACCTTGACTCATTCCTGTAAGCTCCCTAGTATGTCAAAAATAGCGTGAGCTAGAATTATAACTATAATAGAAATCCAACCGCTCTGGCGTCTTTGGGAAGCTCAGATTCTGTTTGGACGCCGCCAGCGGCGCTCTGGCGTATCGCATCGAGTTCAGCGAAGCTGACAACTGGTACTTGGAGTTTGACTTCAACTTTTCTATATTCTTCTGTTCCATACACCTAAGCACGCTTGCCATTTTGTAATGGCTTTAGTTGGCTTGCAATGGCTACAGGTACCTTGACGCCATGTCGGACAAGGATGCTGGGCTCGGTCAATCACAGCGCTAACGCAAGAAGACGCAAGAAGACTAGCTATTACAAAAAAAGCCATGGCACGCTCGCAAGAGTACATAAAGACGAGATTATGCAATTTGCCTCTGTAGCCAGCGGCTTTTCCTTTTGAATGTTCTTCTGTGATCAGAGCCTGTAGTATAGGCAAAAGAGCGAGCCCGGTACCAGTCATGGGGCTTTGTGGTTCAAGATGGAGGCCAAAACTGGTGAATTTGGGTTTATTGGGGTTTATACAGGTTATACTGGGGCTATATTGGGATTATATTGGGTTACATAGGGGTAATGGAAAAGAAAATGGAAACTGCTATAGGGTTTAGGGTTCAAGGGTTTGAGGCCAGCTGGGAGGCCAACAGGTTGGGCAGCTGTTTTTTTTGTTTTTTTTTGTGCGGTTGCCCAAGCGAACCTAGTGGAACGGACACAGAAACCGTTTGCAGGACCACCCTTACCGTACCTATAGACACTGAGACACGTGCAATTTTCGAGTAGACCCGGAGAATCTTGAGCAGGCAGGAACTAACAAACATGAGCCCAGGCATACCACAACAAAGTTCCAAAAACTTTCTTTGCCATCCCAACCTCCCACCCTCCGCAGCCCACAACATGGGCCGACAAAATGCAGGTTTCCCATAATTAGGGGTACCATTTTGAGGTCCCCATAGTAAGGATTATAGTATATTAGGGGTCTATATTGGGGTCCCCTTGTTTTTGGAAACTACCAAATTTTGCTGCATTTTCAGGACTTTCCAAACCGGTGGCCAGCGAAGATGCCAGGCGACCCTGCAGTGGATTCAAGAGAGCTTGAGAAGACAAGGGTGGCTTCTGACATTTAGGGTTTAGGGTCTAGAGTTTAGGGGTTAGGATCTAGAGTTGAGAGTTGAGGGTCTAGAGTCTAGAGTTGAGGGGTTAGGGTCTAGAGTTTAGGGGTTAGGGTCCAGAGTTCAGAGTTTAGGGGTTAGTGTCTATATAGAGTTCAGAGTTTAGAGGGTAGGGTCTGGAGTTTAGGGGTTAGGTTTTAGGGTCAGGGTTGGATTCTGAAAGCCTGGTTCTCTCGGGTCATTTTCTTTTCGGACATTTCAGGCCAGGTTATAGGGTATACAGGGTTTGGGATTTGTGGGGTAATGGTTTAGAGGGAGTAGGGTTTAGGGCTTGGGTTCCCGTTATGGAGGGGGGGATATGTTGAGATTAGGAAGGTATAGCAGGGACTCCTGTAGCAGCTTCTATAGGGACCACTGGACATCACTGGACCACAGTCAGATTCTGCTATAGTAGCTGCAAGGATAAGCTATAGTGTTTTGGGTAGTAAGGGTTCGGATTTACGTTCTAGGGCAGCGGGTCATTGTGACCGGAGTGTGACACTATGAGGCAGAGCAGCATGTATTGTTGGAGTCGTTCAGTCAAAATGGCACTCGTAAGGTAAGCCACGTCCAACATCATATGACGCATGACGATGTTGCGCTGATGCTTGTGACAGAGTTTTCCGCATTGGCTGCTACACATCTTTACCGATCAACAAGGTCAAGGCAGCAACTAAGCGTTCGGTAAGCTTTCTGGATGGATACCACGCTCTCTTGTTGTTTTAAATGGATTGTGTTGGGGAAAACCCCAGAATATATTAGGAATATAAGGACTCTGGTAGGCAGATTCTTGGGGCTCTCATTAACGTCCCTTTAGATGGCCTTTTGAGCTGGGTTCTGAATCCTTAAGCGTTTGGCCAGAAGGAACACTGTGAACCAAGTGCTTGTTTTTTCATATGAACGAGAGTCTAAACTCCTTAAAAGGGGTTATATAGGGATTATATAGGGGACTACTATAGGGTTTATTAAGGGGGATACTAGGAGTTTAGACAGTAGCTCATATAGCTTTTGCAGGGCCGTCCTCAGTTCGATAAGCTTACATCCCAATGTGCCGATAGATTGGGAGCGCCCGAAGATTCGGAGCCCCTCCTCACGAGTTGCAAGAATATAAGCATTTTTGGAATTTGGAAGCATTTTCAGTGGGACTCCCATTCTATTCTTGGAAGTGTTTCACGATGCCTCATAAAAGTGATGCTACTATAGTCATTATTGGCTGCATGCCGTATGACAAAAACTGGCTCGCACGTTTGAACCCTAAAGCCCTAATTTGTACAAGCTGCACACATCGTGACCAGACAAACATAGTCTCTATACATCCCACAACAACCCTATATTCTCCCAGTTTCCATCTAATGTTCCATGTTCTTTTCCATTTGATTCTCCATTATCGGGGGATGATGAAGCCCTAAACTCCAGTCATCTCGGTTCCTGTGCAGGGCACGCCACAGAAGCCCCTCCGGCGCCGGAGGAGCTGAAGCGTTTGGCTTGGCCTCTCGCTTGCAGACAGTAGATTCAAGATTTGACCGAGCGCTTGGGGTATAGTATACAGCAGCCGAAGGCTCACAACAGGATTTTACGATTTTACCTCAAGGGATTCACTCAAAGACTTTAGGCTTGTATGCTTAATTAAGGTCTGTACCCACGGGATATAGAAATTAAGGCGGATATAGAAATTAAGGCTTAGATTCCGTGGCTTTGACATCCGAACCCAGTGGCAATCACAAAAGTGCTGTGTCAGTTCCTGGGGCGCGGTCTGCGACAAGACAGTCCAAGTGGCAGCTGTTCGGCGTAGGAAGGCTAAGGTAAGCAGGGCATGAATGTAGATCATCTAGGATCAAATATTAGCACTATGTGTTTTTAGGGAAATCTTGACATCATGCCTACTGGTTATTCGGCATGTGACCAGCTCCAGGCAAACAGACCAAATGCGCAGACGATCCGAATCTTGGCGCGTGATCAAGCCAGAACTGTCCTTTCGAGGAATTCTTACACTTCAGGAAGGTCTGTGGTCCATCGAGCATTGAGGTTATCCTGCGGGTACTCTACTCTTGATGACAGGCAGAGGGGTTTCAAGAGTGCGAGTGCAAACACTCTGATTGTTCCGTGGCTTCTTCGTTCTTTTCTCCCCTGCCCGGCCTGCCGACAGCAAGAGGGGTTATATAAGCTGGACTAGCACATCCAACCGAGAATAGTCCCTATAACAGTGAGAAATTTCAAACGCCCCGAGCATACCTACTAGAAGCCTCTAAATTCTTACAAAAAGTCCTCGTAGTCTCCGCAGACAGAGCCCGACCGTTGATGCTGAACATCCTGCATAACCCTAAGCACCTTTTGCCCTCGGAATTGTGATAGCATAGCATACCAAGGTCATGCAGCTGTCTTGGTATAAACTGTAGGAACTCCAAAGTCTCCCAGGAGCAGGATCATGTCAGCACAGCTGACTGGGCGGCGTTTTCGCAGAATCTTGGCTCTTCCGATTCTTGTGTAGATGGACTGATTCGAGGGTCTCCAAAATTGGGGGCCCTCTGCCGGGCTTCATTATACGAAATAAGGGTTATAATATACAGTATATCAATGCTGGTTTATGTTGGGCCTCTATTGGCGGAAACCCCACGTAAGGAACACAATTCAGATCTTCATCCCAGTATGCAAAACTGGCGGTATCCTTGCAGTTGCAGTGTTACTGGTTGGGCGAGAGCACCCCACGCACCCCATCCTCCAATCACCACCACGACCACCAGCATCACCAAGAGCAGCAGCAGCAGCAGCAGTAGCACCAGGGAGTCAAAGTGAGTGACTAGACCAGCAAGGGGGCACGATGCACTTCGGTCTTCACAGGCGTTCAGTCGTCGCACTGCGCACAGGTACTGTAGGAACAAGCGCCAGAAAGAGCATACCGAGGAAAGTCATGCTACCCAGCCAATGCTTATTTTCCATGTTCACCTTCTGACAAATTGATCTTCTTGTTTTTTTAGCTGGTTTTGACGCAGCATCAGTCAGGCTACGTTACATTGTTGCATGCACTTAGACGACGACGGGTGAATCTTTTGTTCCAACAGGTTTGGATGACGTCTGGAAGCCTTGCACTGGTATGCCAGAATTTGCAGGACAAGGGAACATGAGTGCAGTAGGTTACTTTGAGAAGTGGTCGCCGGCTGCTCCTCCGGCCACCAGCAGGGCAGCAGGTGCTAATCATAGTTGCTTCTCGCTGCTGATGCACGTGCTTTGCATTGCTGACGCACATCACGCATGCCGCAAACATGAGGTACGTGAAGAAGCACTACCACAAGTACGGTATTTTGGCCGCATTGCGCGATGAAAGCGTAAGATGTGCGGCCCCAGAAATGTAGGACCTGTGTCAAGCTGGACTTGGCTAGTTTGAGCGAGGATGCTGACTGTCTTTCAATAAGAAGCAGTCAGAACCTGACCCGGTCCACTTGCAAAAATGTATGGCTGTATGCAGAAGCTACAACCCAGTGCAATCCACCAGAGACCAGCTTTTCCGACCTTCTCTGTTCTCAACCCCACAGGGCTCCTACACCGAAATCCATAGCTCATCGTCAGTGCTGCTATGTACATCCTGAATGCTAAATCCCAGAACCCTAAAGTACCTACAGTGCGATATGTGTAGTGACATCCGCAACATTCTGCCAAACACCCAAGATAAACTGACATGCGATGAGTATTTCGTAAATATCAGGCTTGCCTCATTCACCATCATGCTGTGGAAGTTTCCATTTCGTTTCCATTCCTCTGCACTGGGGACTATTGGCATGGTATCCCCCCAAACCCCAATGTATTCCTTAACCCTCCACCCCTAATGTCTAAGGTATCTTTGCCGAACCATGGCAGGGCAGTCTGGGTCCGGCGCCACAGCGCCCGCCACCCCCAGCGCTGAAGTGCTCCAGAAGCAGCCATAGAGTAGGATATAGGAGCTTTTTGTAGAACATAGTAGGATATGGCATACTTAGTATACTGTAGTACGTTATGATTGAAGAGTGGGTGTATGCTGACAGTTGTAGTAGTGGTGTCAGTGGTGGGCCGGTAACAGATGGCAGTTGTGGAAGATTGTCAGTGATTCTCTTTCTTTGTACAAGGTCGCGCCCCTTACTTGCATAAGTGTACTTATAGAAACCATAACTATAGTTTATGGAAATGATAACTATAGTTACCCCCCTTTCTAACTTACCCACAACTCAAGTAATAATTTGGGGCCCCTCTCTGTATTAGCTGTGGAGATTGCTTGGGAAGATGTGTGCTTCTAGGCCCTGGCCGCGGTGGGTGACAGAACTGGTGTCTCAGGACCCCAGAACCCAAAGGATCGTAAGTATCTATATGGTACAAAGATGTACAAAGTAGGGCCTCTAAATTCTGAACTAGTAATTTATTGGTCTGGGTTAGTATACCATATATTGGTACTTCGGATCCTTTGGGGAAGGGATTTGACTTCATAATCGTAGTGGACGTCATCTGTGTTGCGCAGTTTGAAGTATAAAGGGTTGTAAATTCAGGGCTTAGGTCTCACGAATCGGGGATAACTTATACACTCTGAACTTAGTTCAGCTGTGCGTTTTTTTCCATGAAGGATGATTCGGGCTGTCCAGCGCATGTCATTCATTCAATCACGATGCCTTGCCTTGTTGGACGTGTAAAGTAGGTAGGTGTGATGCAGTGAGACAAATGCAAATTCTCAGGGCTTTAACAATTCCCAATGCATGAGTCGCTGGGACGACCACTATAGCAGTCCTCCTTCCTGACCATCAATGCAGTTCAGGAGATGAGAAGTTGTGTTGCCATATTACACGATGCCCTGCAAAGTCCTGAAAGGTTCGCGGAGGACTAAGAGTGATAGGCAGTGATAGGCTTAAACGCCTTTTGCATCCTTTGCACGCAGGAGCAAATGCTGCCTTACGTGGACAGGCGCCAGTTATGTTAAACAAAAAAGAGCAGCTAGTATCGTGGAAGATCATGAGGGATCCGGAGAGAACGCAGTGCCCCTTAAGCTAGATGTTTCTAGCTTTGCCAGTTGCGTCAAGGAGTTGAGGCATGCTGCTTTGCTCATGGCCCCTTCGCTCCACTTCCGTTTTTTGAAACTGTCCTTTTAGGTGTCAAGTCATCGGGGTTATGCAGATCTGATTTACCCGGAGCCCCGTCAGCTAGATCTGCACCAGAGACTTAAGTCGAAACCTCTCAAACTTCAGCCCCAACATGACAACATTGTAAACTTTTCGCCTTTACGCTTAGTATATTAGTTTCCATTTTATTTTCCATTATCCCTATAATCCCTGTAGTTCCATTTTCTTTTCCATTATCCCAATATAACCCTAGGGCTGGCTGAGTAACGGGGATCTCTGAGCCGAGCTTTCGAACCGTATACCCAATCCCCCGGAGCAAAACACCGTAAACTCCTGGAAGCCCTAAACCCCTTCAAACCCTATATATCCGTAAAATGTCCTTATGATATCTTTACAACATCCCTACAACATCCCCACAATATCCCTATAATATCCCAGATAATATCCTTACAACATGCCTACAATATCGCCATAATATCCTTATAATATCCTTACAATATCCCCATAATATCCTTATAAAATCCTGATAATGACTTTAAAATATCCCTACAGGGAGCTTCCTTTCCGTGAGCTCCTGGAGCTTAGCGGGAGCTCTCCGCGGCGGCCACTGGGACCTCGGGCGCCGCTGCCCAAGGGCCCAGTTTCGGCTGCTTGGGGAGGAACTTGAGATATAGGGTTTAGAGTTTAGGGTTTAGGGTTTAGGAATGGAAAAAAAATGGAACCTCTGTAATAGAATAGGGTACATATTGGGATTATACAGGCATGATGGAAAAGAGAATGGAAATTATTATCGTATCATAGGACATATGTATGTATAGGTTTCTAAGTCAAAGGAGGAGCAGCAACCGAAGGTAAACGGATGACGCATGCTGCAAGGAATATAGGGGAGATCTCAAATCAGCAGTGATAAGTACTCGTGACAAGGTAGATTATGGAAAAGGGATTGGGATAGCGGAGGGGCTATTTTGTCCGGTTTGCTTTCAGGCTATGCGCAGGGCCTGTTTTCATTGATTTGGGCTGTGCATGGGGTTAGGGGCTCAAGTGCTTCAGGAAGTTTGGTGGTGCCGTTGTGTCAACAACGTTGGGTTTCAAGGCTGCCACACACACTGGAAGCCTGGGACTCTCAGCCCCCATAGTTATCCAAAGTCTCCCCCGGCGCAAGTTCGCAAAGCACCGCATGCTTACTGAGGAGTGGGGAGCACCTCGTCCGCAGTGTAAACGCAGGCCACATGCAGGATGATGATGGTTAACGATGTGGGCTGCAGTGGTTTAGTGGCAAGGAAAGGTGGAGTGCTTACGCTGCAAGCGTTCTTATCATGTAGCAGTTTGCAATCTTTCCAAAACGGTGCGGGCTGAAGGTTGCTTTGCATCTTAGCACAGAAGAAGATTTGGCATGTATTGTCAGGTGTGCACACGATCTCGTCACCGGTGTCATGTCATGGCCACACTTGCAACTTCGACGTCCATCGGATGGATTGTGTCGCGCAGGAAGGGTAGGGAGGTTTCGCGCGTGCCAAGTTCATCCACTAAAGCATACATTAAAATCATGCCTGAGGCATGTGCATTCCCAACACTATATACTGTCCAAATGGCTGGTGAAGCGGTCGGCGAAGAACGGCCCATGAAGCATGCACAAGACGAACTTCCCCAGTGAAACCGCTTTGCCAGACCAGCGCGCAACTCAGAGCAATAGCCGATTTCCATAGCGTACCCAAAGAGGTGTGGTAAAGTCAAAGCCTACACCAAACAGTTTGAAGCCTGAACTTTCCTCCCAAGCTGAAATCATCAGATCTCCGAGGACGCCGATAGAAGCAGCTTCAAGAGTGTCTTGGCAGAGAAGCAGTCTGGCTTCCCACCATGTCGAGTCTGAAGATCCCGTAGGCCTCTTTCCCCAATTATTGGGGTTATATAGGGATAATGTAAAAGAAAATGGAAACTGTTGTAGTATATCGAGGTTATATAGGGAGAATGGAAAAGAAAATGCAAACCAATACCAACTACTCCCCCTTGCATACTACTACCGGGCATAGTCAATCATAGTCATTCTTGGGGGGGGTTATGGATGGCTAGCTATTACCCTAGAAATCCAAATGCCCCAAAGTAGGTAATGTCTATAGACTTTAGGGCCCAATGTGGGTATCATTTATGTACTTGGATCCCCCGGAGTATTAGTAAGGGATTACAACAGTACCCCCTCGAAAGGTGCCCCCCCCAGATTTAGAACCCTATTAGGCCTTATTAAGCCTATATAGTCCTTATTAGCTCTTTAAACTCTGGGGGGTGGAACCTTTCGGGGGAGGGGTGCTATTGTAATCCCTTAATTAGGGTGAGGGGATTCGTTTAGTCTTTTGAGTTGAGGGTGCAGCGCTTAGGTCTGGACTCATTGAACTGAATCGACAGAGACTCGTGTAGGCTATACTAGGGGGATTATGTAGAAAGATGTATATTTGGGGGTTCTATAGAGGAGTATGGGGGTTACATGGCGTTGAGGTGCAGGATCACATTTGGCTGATTATGTATCTATAGCATCGCATAGGGATTGGATGCCGTTCAGGGTTCAGCGTCTTAATCATCTATGATGCATACATGGAACTTGCTTAAAGAAGGACCTAAGCCAGTTTCAGCAGCAGGTATCAAGACTCGTAAGTTAGCCGAGATGGCAGGTGGCCGCCTTGGGTAAGCCTACTTGCTGCTTCTTCATGTTATGTTAACCTATACAGTTCCAGTATTCCCAATATTAGGCTGTAATTCCCTTTTGGACGGTGGTGTAGTTGCGGCGTAGGTTTGGTCTATGCGCGCTGATTGATTTGTAGCTCAGTTGCTCTCGAATCATGTTTGGCAAGCCTTTTGACTTCCCGGGCCCTCCAGACGGCAAGTTCAAGCAGAGCCCAGCAGAGCCACCCAGAACCAACTTAAACTCATGATCTCCTCTGTGCTGATTGGTCTGGGTCTCGGACACGTGCTTCCAGTCACAGCAGTGACTGCCACACCACTAATAATTCCTCCCCCTACAAGTACACCCACCCACCACCCTGCAACTGATGAATATTCCCACGATAGCTGCAGTGTATTTGGGGGGCAATTGCGCAGCCTCGATTCTCCAAATCCGGCAGCAGGTGGTGGAAGCGGACCAATGGTACGCAACTGGGATGCAAAACAGGATGTGAGGATGGCATTCTGCGAGTGGCGGATTCCCGAAGACTTGTATGGCTTGATGTTTCTTATTGTCTTGTCACAGCCCTTCAATCACATGTGAAATCTTTGCCTTTTTCGTGATCACAAGAGGTTTTCGGTAGCCCCAACCCCCCAAATTAGGATCCTGTTATTGCAATATGATATCTACGGAGTCCTAATGTGGGTATTTGTTTCTCCCGAAACCTTTCGATTCATGTTGAAGGCGATCCCTCCATAATGGCAGCCGTCAACGGGCAGACGAAGACCCAGCCAAAGGTCGCTTGAGACATCTGTGGGGGGTCTGAAAAAGGGTTCTGTGAAGTAGTGCTCCTTATTGAGAGGGTTTAGGGCTTAGGGGCCCTAGGGGTGGGGTGCTAAGGGGGTATGGCAAGAGATATTGGGGTTTTAGGGGTCTTTAGAGACGGTTCAGGTTTTCTGAAATGCGCAAAAGGAGGGTTACGGCCAAGGGTCTCTTTAGAGGGGTGGCCCGGAAGTATGGGCAAGGGATATTAAGGTTTATCTGTCTTTGTTGCAGGGGTATGGGGCACAGATGTAGGAGATGTTTCGGGTTGAATTACTTAATTGGTGCTCAGGGGTCCCTGCAGAGCGGTGCATAGAGGTTATAGACGAGGAACAGAGGTTTGTAGAAGGGATAAGGATCCCTTGGCAGGGGCAAGGGGGTATGGGCAAGGTAGTCCAGGGGTCCGTTTAGAGGGGTGCATAGGGTATAGTTGTTTAAACCCTAAACCCCAAACCCTAAGGTGAAGGTTCTGAACAGGGGGGGGGGCTCTTAGTGTGCTAGCAGTATTGGGTGGCTGTAGTCTACTGGAAACCCAATTGAATCTTCCACGTCTTGCTCTGACTTCGGAGACGTTGCGGCCTTTACCCATGCAGTGACCTCCTGCTCTTACTGTAAACCTATGCCAGGTTCTGTGCCAGGCGCTAGCAGACCTCAAGGTGAAGAAAACTCAGGAAGTCTAACTTCACAAGTATTCCTCTCCCCCTAGTATTACCCCACACTATGATATAGTATATTGGGGGAGTATTTAGTGTTAGGGGGGTGGGGTGGGGTTTAATATCAGGGGGAAAGGATTGCTCCCTGATTATTAAAATCTGCTACCGCCTGCGGTTACCTCCCTAATTTGCGTTTGGTGGTCAGTCCTTTCGGGATTCAGCAGTTGTGCCTGGCAACCAAGTCCTTTAGAGAAAGGGTTGATGCGGTTGGATGCTCAGAGCTTTACGGGGCACTTCAACTGGCAGCTAGTAATCAGAGTACTCATTCTAGCAGCGTTCGTGCTACTTGCTAGAGCTGTGTTCCTGGTTGGAGCACTGAACATGCCTGGTACTCGGGGTGATATGGTAGCTTCCCGAAATGAGGGCCGCTCATATATGTACCTCCAATACACTATAATCCGTACTATGGAGACCCCCAAGAAGGTACCCCTAATTTTGGGAAACCACCAAAAAACGCAGCCGGGACTACCACAAATGATTGCCGCGATCGTGCTAGGAGCCATCTGATGCAGCGCCCAAACCGCGCGTAGAAAGATCAGCAGAGGCCCTTCGCTTGCTTGGGCCTTGAGTTTTGCTGAACAGGGTTCTTGTGTTGGCCCCTTAATAAGAGGCTTAGACAAAAGTCGTACAATTATGGTCATCTAGTCTGCGTTTCCTTAGCCACAAAGTCACATGAAATAGTCGTCCCGTGAGGTGTGCTCGTGTGATGGGATGTGAAGATGAAAAGTAGAAGCATGTTCGGCAGGGTAAACTATACCGCAGAAGGGCCAACGCCACAAAGCTCGAAATGATTCCTTCTTCCTGTGCCCCTCACCACAGCAGCCTGTATTCGGTTTCCCGCTGGACTATTGGAGATTGTTGCTGAGGTTGTTGCAGCTTGGTAATGCAAGCTGTTATGAGATTTTGAGGAGGTTAACACGTTTGCCACAGGGCTGTTGTTGCCGCTGTATCACAGAATCTCTCAAAATCCGATTTCTATACTTCCTTCAGACTGTGTGATGAACCAGCTTCAGAAGAAAAATCAGGAGCTCTGCCCTTGGTATGTAGGTTTCGTCCGCACTGCCAGGCTGGTAAGATTGCAGCAAAGGAGGAAGATAATCCTTGACACAGCCTTTCAAATTTTCAGTCATCACCAAAGTCTCGTCAACTGCTAATTAGCAGGACTGCTGCAGCCTGCCCTCACATAGCAAGATCTACCCGACAATCTTTCAGAAGCCTGTAGAGCATAAGCAAGTCCCTTTTCAGACAAGCGTTTTTGGAGCTGGGTAGGCCCCTGAAATATTTAATATTTTTCCCTGATGGCTTTAATAAGGGACCCTATATACTAACATTTTTCAAAGGGCTTCAGGGGCCAACCCAGGGAGGTATTTTTAATCTTTCAACTTTGCCAGGAGGAGCGGGTGCCCCAGTGTTCGCTGCCCATGCCGGAGAGCTTCAAGTGCCTTGCCTCCAAATTTGAGAGCTTGCTTTTTCATGACGGTTTGTGCAGGGGTACCATTTGGGGGTTACCATTGCCTTGGTTGGAGGCCCCAGGGCTTGAGTCTGGGAAGGGCCGTTTAGCAGAAAACGGCCTAGCTCCAAGCAGGGAGAGCCAATCTCAGACACACCCAATCCACTTTATGCTGGTACTGAATCCCAATTTAAAGGCACCATATGATGAACCAAGCGCAAAAGGTCTGCAGTAAGTCCTACAGAATCTAAAAAGATTTGAAATCTGCAGCACCCACTATACAGAACACTTTGAACCCATCGAAGCTCGTGTAGAACTTATGCTTGATGCCCACCAAGCTGACATGGAACCTGACAAGGGCCTCTATGGTGACGGCTCTGCTTCTCAAAAAAGGGGCTATATGGGCTACTGTCAATATTAGCCTGCTTAAGGTAACCTGTTTAGTACAGTCCCTAATATAACAGTCCCTGATCCATTAAGTTGTGTAGGAAACGTTGACTGTAGCTCCTTTGAGCATTTGCAAGAGGGGTTCCGTTATAATTAGACCACAATGCATTGCGGTCCTTATCTATAAGGAGTCCTGAAAAAAATGAGGGAGGCTACGTCCCTGACAGCTCAGAATGATACACAGGATGCCCAGAGAGAATCCCTCTAATACCCACGAATCTCTACAAATATATATATATACACACCTCAAACCCTAAGCTCCAAACCCGATATACACACACATATATACATATCTGTATATGTTAATATACGGTCTACATAAGCAAGTCTGCCTTCATATACAACATCCACCCAAACCTCCTCTGCCAGTCAGGTCTTGGCTTACATCCATGGAGGATGCTCAGCTTCCTGGCATACCAAAGGGGGCTTGCAAGGATTGGATATCTGTGCTGTTTTTGGGAGCTTACTTTAAAGGGTACATAGGGTTGATATAGGGATATGTAGGGGTATATGTGGACTAGTAGGATTAGGGGGGCTCCTTCCTTGGGAGTCACCATGGCAGGGGTTGTGGAATTTTAGATGTACAAGGCAAGGGCGGGCCCTCCCTTGGGTATGCCCTTGATAGTGCAGCTGATAGTTAGCTTGTTAGTACTGCTTTAGACCGGGTGTATTGGGTTTGTTTGGCCGCTCGTATCAGTGAGTGATACGGGCTTGCGGTGTGCTTCTCTAGAACAGCACTCACAATGGCACCAAGCTCACGTAAGAATGAGCTTGCAGGGCGTGTTCGTGTTTGTGGACAGGCAGAATATTCGTACTGCGATCTATAGTCATCCTTCCGCAGACAGAACTTGAGCATTGGGGCGTGTCTTTGGACATGTGTGATTTAGACATTATCTGGTCATGTCTCTCTACTCTATGTACGCGTTTGTGAAAACACCTCTGCTGGTTTTTGGAAGCGGCTGAGATTATCTACTTCTAGATGGCTGTGGGCCTTTGGTAGAGTGGCGTTTGGGGTGTCTCCTTGGTAGTGTTCCAGTAGCAGGGAAGCAGAGTAACAATGGCAGTAATCATAGTAGTAGGCCTGAGCAACATACCTCAAACACTGAAACACAAGTTGTTGCACGGTAGGTTCCGCCTTAAACTACAACCCGCTGCACTTCCTCACGTTCTGCTAGAAGGCTCCTGGAAGTCATGAGGGCAGAACTGTCTTCTACAAAACTCGAATGATAGAGACATGTGCCTGCGCCAATGCCAGCTGCAGGGAAACTACCTCCAGATACGTATTCCCCCTACATCAAACAGGGAAGGAAGAAGCCAGCAAAATCCTCAAGCAAGCTAAATAGCATGCGGCAACCCTGTCGCTTCTGCCCCATTGGCTATGTAAGACCCCTAAGCTATGCAGATTTGCTGGAAAAGCGGGCTGGTGTAAGCAGAGTCAACGTGAATTTTACGAGGCACGCTGCTTTGGGACTTTGATTTAGGGACCGTTGTCAGTTGAAACTTTGCAAGCTTGCTACAACATTTCAGAGCTTTCTTTCCGTGAGCCAAATTTTCCTTCTTGGAGAAAGGTTCGTTCTTCCATACCATGATGCTCTGACTTCGCAGCTGGTGCCTCAGTCTCCGGAACATACAGACGGACTTCTGACCTCGCTTGTCCTGTTTGGTGTTTTGTAGTTATGGTCTGCAACCAGGATTTGTCAACCATGAAAGAGTGAGCTTCGCTCGGGCTTGTAGGGACATGTGTCTAGAGCTCCCATGAACCTCGTGACTTCCTGTGTTCAATCAAAGCTGATTTGCTGGCAGTCAAGAATCCCATCCTATTGATACCGACGTCACAACTGAATCGCTAGCAGATGTTACGGCTTGCTGTCGGAACTTAAGCAAGTAGCCTTAACAAGGCATGTCAGTCTTCTTGCGTTAGCATATGAAGAAGCCTAAGGTTTCATGCATGCATGCTGTTTGCTAGCTCGACTCTGATCTTTCATGTTCAGCTTTGAGGCACTCGCAGCAACATTTTGCCATTGTTATGCATCAAGTTAAGCCGAAAACTGAGGTAGAATTTGCATTGGACTTGGTGTAGTTCAATATAAGCATGGTATCACTTAATATGGATGTGTTGCCCTGTTTTAACCTAAAGTCAGCCACGAAAAGAGAGATACGTTGGCGTCTCTGGATTTTGGCTTTGCCTGGCTGCCGCAAGATGCACAGAATCAGGCAACTTGTCTCTTTCCCCCTTCCTAAGGCCGTTCCATTACCCACCGCCCAACCAAATCCGCAGCATGGCCATGGGAACCCAAAGTGGATGTAAGACATGCCACCAACCTCGCCGATCCATGAAAAATCCTGATGCAAGGTGTGTCGCTCCTCGCAAAAGCGAAACAGAAGCCCTATGCAGCCCTGCATTTTCTCCTAATCTCTAAGATTCCAGAGTTCAGAACCTAACTGTCTTGTGAAACTCGGTTTGCCGAGTGCTGCAACCTTAAGATGCTCAGGTTTGACTCTTTGGAGCAGGTCCTGGCGCTGTTCGTTCGCGGGGGCGAGGTGGCCTGCTGTTGTCCTGTCCCCATGTAGGCAGAGAGTATATGATGATGAGCGCAAAGAGGTTCCCATGTAAATGCTTTGAGGACCCCTAGTAAGATAGCAGAAGCTTCGTTGAGATGTAGGGTTTGAACTTGATAGCTGGATCCGTGTCAACTGAATTTGGAGAGGTCGTGTAGCAACTACAGAGTGGGACGCCAGATTTCATAGTGCTTGGTCAAGATGCATATGGATCCTGCATGGGCTGTGTAGACATGGGAAGGGGCCGCAGCCACTTGATCGCGATGTCAGTTCATCTCTCTGCAACGGCACTTGCGAGTTGATTTCGATGTAAATGATAGAGTATGCTTGTTTAGGGACGGTTTGGTGCCCACAAAATTGCAAGCAAGGCTGGGCAACAGATCACACAAGTATCGAACCTGGAGTTTGGAGAGAGGTTATAGGAGGGATGGATTTTGAGCTACCGCTGCCACACTTTTAGCACGGCTACCAGGAGGCAGGAGAGGGGATATAGGAAGGATGGATGTTGAGCTAGCGGTGTCACAGTTTCGGCACGGGTTTGAAATGTGAACTGGCGGAGCACCTAGCTGAGGTGGATGAGCGGTTCTTCGAAACTGTTGGTGGCGTGTTTGCAAGAAATCTGCTGCTGTGGCGCGCAGTACTTGATGAGGGGCAGTACTGTCGCGAGATGCGCTATTGCTGCTGTCGCCGTCATAATCATCATCATGCTAGCAGCTTGTGGATACATGTTCTGTGTGACTGAGCCATCAAGTTTGCACAATTCCTGAGACCTGTTCCCCACATGCAACTGTCACGGCCGGTGCCTGAGGCATCCAGAAGCTCGGTCACCGCCGCATCTTCCAGAGGTGGTTCCGCAAGTACTGCACATGAAGGCTGGTCTGGCGAGACGGAGCAGAAGGCCCCCTTCCTGGACTCCTAGCGGACCAGAAGTTCAGCGCAAGCTGACCTGAGAAGGCCGAAGCGAAGGACGACATCTCATCACAGGAGGAGGCTTTCTTCGTGGGCGACCGTGTCCTGTTCATGCCAGCGCTTCCACTGATGCCATCCGCGCAGCAAGGTCAGGCCGCCTCCTTAAAGGCAGAGACCGCCAGAAAACGGAAATGGTATGTCAAGCGCAAGACAAAACAAGCACTCTTGCTAGGTCTCTGTGCCTGCAGTCTTGCAGCAGGCTGCCCGAAATCCCTGTTGATCATCAAGTTGGCAGCAATTGTTGATGAGCTCAGTTTAGTGGTCAACGGGGTCCCTGGCAGCCGGAAGTTGAGCTAAGTATACCCTGGAGCATGTTGAGCTCTTAATCTTGAGTCATTCTTGCGTTGGATAATGGAAGAATACGCGGAAACTACTGTATTATATTGAGTGTATATACTGGGGCTATACAGGGAGAACGGAAAAGAACATGTAAACTGCTAAGAAAGATGAGGTGCATCCTGCGGATTCTGCGAGATCAGGTGCGGGACAATGACTTGGCTTCAGCCTTGGAGTTTTTTTGCACAGCCCAAAGGATCCAAGTCTACAGATGATACCGGCATTGGGCCCTTTATCTCCACACGTAAGGGAGAATCAAATGAAAATACATGGAAAATGAAATGGAAACTGGGGTCATTAAGTCTACAAATATTACCGACATTGGGTAAAGTCTGTACATATTGGGCTACTGGGATCCCTATATCTAATTTGCCATTTGCTTTTCTAGTTGTTTCTCCATTGCTGTTTTGGGGTAATGTATTGGCTCCCTTGATTTCTGACATGTCCCGTGCTACAGTCCAACTCAAAGCCACATGTCTTCCGTGTTCGCTCCTGCTTACCACTTAACAAGTAGTTGAAAGGATATTTTCTGAAGGCTCCTATCATCAGACATGTGGTGTGTACCCCAAGATCTCATTTCCAGTTGCTTGAGCCTCAGGCTTGCATGACCTTAAAGGTCAACCTAAGTAACCTTTTTCTGACTCAGCCAAGACCCTCGCTGTTATGGTTGCCAATGCCCGAAGCGCCTGACTACCCTAAACCCTAAACTGTGAAGGTGTGAGCGCCTTGCTTAGCTTAAGCCATTGAGGTGGGTGTGGTCTGCTTTGGGCCCACCGTGCAGACCATCGTCCCGCCGACACCCAAAGGGCGACTGGGCTTCTGAGTTTTTCCCCCTCCCATACACATCCAGGGGGCCACATTAAGAACAACAATCGGTACGTTTCCATTTGAGCTTTGGCTTTGTCGGTCTTAGTTTGTTTTTGGCTTGGCTTGGTGAGGGGCCAATTTTCCATGACCCCCTGTTCAGTTGACTTACAGGCCCCACAAGCAAAGACTTACAATCCTCGAAATGTTTCTGCGCCAGTCTCCTTGTAAAGCGCTTCTTCTGGTGGTTGGCGACACTCCCCACATTGTACCGGAGTGCAACTGGGGCCGAAATGCTAGAATGCCTCTGGAGCCCGCACTGCCCTAAAGCCTGAACCTTCAACCCCTGAAGCCCAGCCCCAACTTACAAGTTTGAAAGTGACTTGTTTGTGATCGTTCTTGGAGCCAAACGAAAGCGCCCAAACACAAAGCTGCTGTAGGGTCGGCGGCCGGATGCTTCAGACTCGCATCGCGAGCTTGCAACCCGCCACCGCAGGAGGCCGCGAGCGAAGACTTTTGTTTGATGCTGGCTGTGGTTCGCGGAATGTGGTAATCATTGTAAGGCTAAGTTCCATACAAACCTATCATAGTATCAGGGCAGACTTGGAAGGCAAGTACCATGACCTCTCGCCCTTGCCAAGATACGGCACACAAGTTCATTGAGACCCTGCATCCTGCATTCCTTGCTGTGACGGGACTAAGCACATACAAGCCGTCGCAGGCACCTGCTTTTACGACGCAGCTGCCCTGGCATGTTTTTTTTGTGCGCGGCCTCCCGCAGGAGCATAGTGATGAGTGACGGATACTGTCAGATGCCGTATCATTTTTGTAATGTAGAAGCTTTGAGCTCGAATGCGGGAGGCACGAATTGTGGAAGAATCGCTTGCCCCACAGCTGTGTTTGTGCTTGCAGGTGTTGCACAACCAATGCCTGCTAAATTGTTCAAGCTGAAGCAATCTAAGTGTATGCCGTCCAGCTATACCCTAGGGATCCAAGTCCACAAATAATACCTACATTGGGCCCTAAAGTCTGTAGATATTACCTACATAAGGCTATTTGGATCCCTAGGGATACGAGAGCAATCGTATACAGCGGCCTGCATCACATCAGCGGCTAACAACCTTTCCCTGGGATGAACCCTTCCCCCTTTCACGTCACATTGGTAGCTGTGGACGATAAGACAGCTCTATGGTCTAAGAATTCTTTAACTACTTCAAAATGGGGGTTTCCCAAAATTGGGGGTACCTTCTTGGGGGTCCCTATAATAAGGACTATAATATATTTGGGTCTATATTTGGGTCCTCCTATTTTGGGAAACTACCAAATGCTATACTTGCAACACCAGAATCAATCCTCCATAACCCTATACAGCTCCAAGCCCTGCACTGATTTGTAACCCCAAACCCTTAGTTTGGTACGATTACGCCAGGTGTTGGAATGCCTCAAGATGCTCGGGCAGCCGGGTGCCTACTCTGCTCACTTGGAGGTTCGTGGGTAGTTTTATATAGCGCTTTCAGTAACAACAGTGAGGTCAGAGTCAGAAGCAGTTCTAAAGTTACAGTGACCCATCCTGCTTAAGGTCCTACTTGCAACCCTGTTTGGGAGCGGTCGTTGCACCAAAGTGCAGTGGAAATGTGCAAGGGGACAATCCGGTTTCCCTGTAACTCGATGTAACCCGATTCGTGGGACTCGATTAGCGCACAACCTGCCCTGCTCCACCTCGCTTTGTTTGGGTGCTCGTTGCAGCGAGTGTCTGGAGAAAACTCGTAGAGCGTATTGCAATATCGGGTCTTTGGGTAGGACCTTTGTACTGGCTTGTCATGCATGGCAAAACCTCGGGCCATTCCAATCTATCTAAGCGTACTCTGCCCAATCTCTGACAAGCATTTATGGACCCGCCTGCCAAAGCCCATCTGCAGTTACAGCTTTCGTGTGTGTGTGTGAATTCAGCCTCGACAGTGCTGACAGCCAAGGCCGAACCTGGTACCGCCAGAGGCATTTCATTCAACTGCACTGGCTGAGGGGGGATTGTTGGATAGTTACAAGGAACTGCGGTTTTGATTTAGAGGTTATCCTTCTACCCAGGTCATAGAAAAGGATCTCACTAAGAAAGATTTGGCTCTAGCCCGCGTCCTGGGCTAAAAAGCATGGCAGGCCCTGTGAGCAGGGTATACGACGGTTGCAGAGAGAGAGATCTACTCAAGTTATTTTTCGGAATGGTGGGGTTCTTTCGGGCGTGCATCGAAATAGTGAAGAGACAGCCGGTCAGAACCCCATGCTGTGGGCTCTGCGAAGTCCGGAAGCCATGGCACACCACAAATGTCCATGCTAAACGTTTGCGGATGCTTTCATTTGAGCACTCATCCAAGCTGACAGGAGGACCAGCGGTCTGGAAATATGTGGAGACTGCGGCAACATGACAGCTGCTATCATCATAAGCATATATACATAAACTAAATAAATTGGTTTGCTGCGATTCTCTTCTCATCATTTTGTGATTGTGATAGCTGTTCGCATGTTGGGGCGAAGCTTCAGACCTTCGAAGGCATTGCGGTGGCTTGTCTGCCTCACAGACGGCGATGACTTGGGTAGCAGCGTGTGTCTCAGCTTCTCCACTTCGTGTGCAGGACCTGCACTCTCCCATGTAACCCCGGCCTAGGGTTCAGGGTTTAGGGTTTAGGGGGTCTGTCAGGTCAGCCTCTCAAGTTTGCTTGGCTTAGTGGTTCCTAGTAGGGAAATGGAGGAAGTAAGGGAAATCTAACCCCTACTTTATCCCTATATACTATATTCCCAGATATTCCCTGCTAAGAACCAATAAGTACCTGGACCCCAAAAGTAGGTAGCATAATAGCTCAAAACCTATAAGAATAGCCCACTTGGCCATTATTCTACATACTTTTGGGGGTTCAGGTAAGCCCTGAAAGCCTGGAACCATACTCTTGGGGCTAGTAAATAAGGCTTTGCAAAGGGCCCGCAGCCTGTATGTGACCTCAGGTCGGCCCAATCAGCGTGGCCAGCTTGTCTCACAAATGCTAGTGGCTTGTCTTGCTTTAGGGTTTTGGGTTTAGGGGTTCAGGGTTTTTCGATCCACCTCGAGCGCTGCGCAACAAATAGCACTCAGGAACTACAAGCAGACTACGGGTTCTTGGCGCAGAGGGTAAGGTACAAGCTTCTAGAACTGGTGCACCGGATTTACAAGGCTTCTGTTTTGAGTGCTTTTGCTTCGTTACAAATGAGAAAGGGATTTGCGTGGCGTAGCTCAGTAGCAACGCTCATCCTGGCTTTCATGACTATATACGTACTGCACTGGCTATAGCTGGCCATAATGGCCTTAACTACTCGAGCCTCAACCCTAGTCCCAGTCTTGCACCGGCTATAGAGCTGCAAATAACAGCGTAGTCACAGCGCAGCGGCGGAGTGGTGGCTAGTAGAAGAGTGGATACCTATAGCAGCCGTTGTATCATCATAGTAGCGCCTGTACAATCCCCATCGATGTGTTAGTTTCCATTTTGGTTTCCATTTCTTGCGTCCCTGCGAACTACCTGTAAGGCAGCGTAGAGCTGTATTCTTCCGTGGGGCCTACAAGTGTTGAAGAGCAAACACTTTTCCCGTTCTCCCAAAACCAAAATCAAATACCGCCCTAGCCCTGGGCCATGAATGTCTCTGCCAGAATATTTGGGCCGTGACGGCCTCTTCAATGTGTTGGGGGTGGTTCGTATTGAGGTTTGGGCTAGCAGGGAACCTGCCCAGGGTGGTGGTCATGCGCCGGCAGGGCTGAACATGGCCGGGGTCTGAGCGTTAGCCAGCATCTCTGACAGACTGTCCTGATTCCGCTCTTTGGAGAATGATTTCTTAAGGGGGTCAGGGCAGGGTATACACCTTCCAAGAGGTATTCGGACCTTTGCCCCGCGCTGACGATGTTTCTTCTCTGTGCTCATCTTTACTCAGGTGATGATCACTGTGGGAGCTCTGAAGTCCGAGAACGTGCAGGCACCAGCCCTTTAATCTGTAGTGGGATTTCCGTGCGGGTGCGGGCAGGACCACTAAGCAAGAGCGCGGGTCATCAGACGTGTTTGGCAAGCAGAGCCTTCGACTGCGAAAAGGTTTCTGGGCGGTTGATGGGGGTTGCAGGACTGTTTGGGCTGCACTATGGCAATCAGTCAACGGTTGTGTTTTTGTTTTCTCGTTTGTTTTGGTACGAGAGAGACATATGTGTATATATATATATATTTATGTCGTTAGGCAGGCAAACAGGTATGCAAACAGAATTTTGCTTTCTCTCTGCTGGAGGGAGAGTAGGTGCTGGGCTTGAGCTCAACACAACATGCAGGAAGGTGTTTTCAATTTTCGGTGTTGAAACATCGCCTCATTGCCTCAACTTCCACGTACTTCCCAACAAGGCGAGCCTGAAGATCTGGACCTAGACGCCTAGAGATTGTAGGTTTGTATCTAGCTACTGTTGCCTCAAAGCGGGGGGGATTCTTCTTTCTCGGAAGCTTCTACCCTCTCGCCAAATAGTCAGTCTTCATAGGGACCGTTTAAGTTTTCATGCTGGTATGGGGGAGTGTACTGTGAATGAATGCAGGTCATCCAGTCCTGGGTCAAGCAAGTGACGACGCAGGGAGGCTCGGACCTTGGTATCCTCTGGGTTTTGGGCATAGGGTCTCTCCCTGATAATCTAGGCTATGACTATGCAACCCGTATAGGGATACTCGGCTGCATATACAGTAGCTCTACATGTGGCATGTTGGGTGGTTTGCAAAGCTCTCTTGTTCCTTACACAAAAACTCCCTTTGATTCAAGTGCAATACAACATAATTGGAAGCATTCAATGAAGCGATGCAAGCTTTTCCCCACAGGGGAAAATTATGAAGGAAGGGCTGCACCTTGGAAGGGCAGGTGTTGTCCCTGCCCAGCTGTAGGGAAGATCCTAAACTCTGCTACACATATTTGCTGGGGCACATGACCTACGCCTGGTACTGCTAGGATTTTTGGCATTGCTGAAAGATTGGCACATTCCACGGCGTCCACGGGGGATATGGATAAAGAAGTTCATTTGCAACGCATGCTCTGTGACCGTGTGGTGCCATAGTCCCCAGTTCTAAAAAGAATCTCCTGCATATAGCAAACCCTACGGCCCTGTAGCATACTTGAGCTGCAGGGCAGGGCGTCCACTTGGGCGACAAAGACGCGACTGGCATTGCCAAGGCTCCTCTACTAAAGATTACAATATATGAGCTGTAGTCTAAACTCCTTAAAGGGGGTTATATAGGGGACTACTATAGGGGTTATTAAGGGTACTGCATTGATATCCGAAGGAACCGCACTCTGTGTGTTGGAGTATAACCCTAAGGAATTATTCAAAACAGCATCTTTGTCACAGGTCTAGGGGATTGCAGATGTGGAGCGTTCGGATCCTAGTGGCACAAGGGGGGTTAGATGGAAATGCTAGAGATCCCCAAGTATGATTGAATGGTAAGGGTTGCGAAGTTCCCACACATGATGCCATGTTGGGAGCCGTCAATTTTGGTAGGGGGTAGTCCAGCACAGGGCCAGAATCCGTCTTAAGCATGTTGTTTTTGGGAGGGGGAGGGTTGTCGGATAGATTCTGTTTTAAGTTGACTTTAGGTCGATTCTAAGGTTCCAATTGGTTTTGTTTCATTTGGACTAGATTTTTAAGATTCGAAACGTATGTCATGATTTTAGATGAGGTTTAATTAGAGTTTAGAATGGGTTCGTTAGATTTGCAACTGGTCTCAAATGCTTCCAAATCAACTACTTTGTCTTAAGTCTTAATATCATTTTAAGCAAACCTCCACTTGAATTTGATTAGGCTAAGATAATATTGGGATCAGATGTCAGTTGATTCGAATTTGGTTTAGCTGATTTTTTGTCGGGTTGTGAGTGCATCTCATTAGATGTTAAGCAGTTCTGCATACGTTTCCACTTGAGTTCGTTCAGTTTAAAGTAGGTTTCAGTAAGCACTTATACGAAAACAAATACCAGCTTCAAGGCTACTACCGAGCTTCATGTGTTTATTAGTTGTTTTGAAATTGCGCGGCAAAAATTTGGGGCCTAGCCTGGACGAAAGAGAATAATCAACTGTTGATGGGAGGTGGCATACAAACGAGGGTCCAAGATTGTGACCTGCACGCCATCACAATTAGGTTCCCGGAGGGCTGAAGGTCCAAGGACCTAAATGATAGGGTTTTATAGGGCCCAAATACCATTAATATTATAGCATTTGGGCCCTAAAACCCGATTAGTTGGGTCCTTGGACCCTTAGGCTTACAAATGGGAGGGAAGACCCCGCCCCCGTGATCAATTAAGTTGGTTTTGTGGTCCTTACCGAGCTCACGGACTTAGGGCAGAAACATACCTTAAGGCTCCAAAGAGCCCAATGTAGGTCATATGTATAGACATTGGGGCCCAATGTAGGTACTATTTATAGACATGGAGCCCTAGGGATAGACAGTCTGAAGACCGGGGAATTGTGGGGTAACGTTGGAGTTGTTTTCAGACATGTGCCACAGCAAAAACCTGTAGTGTCCTTAGTAGATGTAGGTAGAAATGTGGGGATGAAGGGGCTGCAGTCTTCCCATGGCAGCGCAAAGCCAAAGAATCCTTACATCCCTTGTAAATTCCTTTGACGGGATCCTCTTACGCCTTTAGAAGACCACAGGTGAGTTATTCCCAAAATTATGGGGCGCCTTTGGCGATGGACTATATTGCTGCTCCCAGTATGTGGGCCCTAAACTCTACTCCCCAAACACTATAAACCGAAACCATAATTTGGGAACTAGCCACATAACATAACCTTACACCCTTAACCCTACTTTGGGAACTACCCGCATAACTAACCCTACACCCTACACATAACTATAATTTTTGGGAAATCCCCAAGTAATTACCCACATAACTCTGAGAGCCAGGCCTTCGAAGTGGTAGCCGAGTTCCTTGCAGCGGAAGTCGGCCCAGTTCTCAGCTGCAGGGTTACGGGCTTAGGGCTTAGGTTTTAGGGTTAGGGTTTACCTGTAACACCAACTACCTACAGGTTTATTATGGGTTTACCGTTTACCTATTAGTTAGGTGGCAACTGCTATTAAGCTGTATAGGTAATTGGAGTGAGAGGTATGGTTTAGATTCGAAGGTTGTATAGGGTTCAGGGTGGGATTCTAGGAGTTGATTCGGATTCGAGGGTTAGGCTTTAAGGTTCGGATTCTAACCTAAGCCGTGTTTGGGGTTTGCATGGATGCTGGTTAGTGCTCCAGGTTTTGGCCCTGCGGTTTAAGGCTTGAATCCGCAGATTTGGGGCCTGTTTAGTTGTTGGAAGGCACGGTACACTAAAGCAATTCCAGCGTTATGGCCCAAAGCTCAAGGGTTTGTTTAAGCAGAAATTTTATAGGAATATAAATGGGCGGACGTCAAAATACCATGTATGTAAAATATGATAGAAGTGCGATACGAGGTTCCGCTCTTGCCGGTTTAGTCTTCGCTACAAGGCGGCACCACACGTATATGCGGGTCTCGGGCGCTAGCATGGCGCTAGGTATTCCTTTGATCACAAGGCTGATGGTAACGGTTTCCAAAGATGACATGGTATGAGCTGAGGACGCTGGCGTGCGAAAAATTAGCCTTTCGGCTTGTAGGGTAGGGTAGCTGGCATCGAGGGCATGGTTTGGCGAAAGGAGGAAATCCGCACCTGTAGGACCAATCTCAAACCTTTTCTAGTCCCAGAGAGTGACAATTGAGTGACATGTCTAGATGCATTGCAGTGTTTGCTCCAGATGCATACTGCCAGCGTGCCAAAAATTCCAAATCACGAGGCAAAATGTGCGCTAGGTTGGCGCTAGCATCGCGCTAGCAAATATAGACGGAAACGGCCTGCGGTGACCACTTTGCCATCTAAGACATAAAGCAGTACTAAGACATCTGATTCCAAACATGGCCGGCATGGAAGAGCTGGCGGGGGCTATCCTCAGCGAAGTCCTAGACCCCACATTCCCACACGACGCGCTGAACCTCTCCCCACCCACTACGAGGGTGGTCAGACATTGAAGATACACTTCAGTCTACACACCGTTGGGCGGAACCGATGGAGAATGGACGACGACAGCTCCTGGAGACGACGGGCGCGTCCTAAAATGAAGGCGCTCGTGTGTTTTGTGAGGTTTTGGCAAAGGGAACAAGAGTCAGTACTATTCTTTACGTGCCAAAGCCATCATTCCAGACCTTCGTTTTCCTTTTCGTCATAAGGCGGCACCATGATTTTTGCAGCATCCGCGCTGTTTGGGAAGAAGGAAGATTGACAGCCACCCAAATAGTGACAGAAATCAGAGGCCATTGGAAGGATTCTTGAGGTGAGAAGCAATTTATGGCTTAGTTGTTGAGAAGGCTTCTTGGGTTTTGGCTTTAAGTGTGCAGCTTCAAGTTTCCGAGAGGTTTGAGCAAAAGTCATGAGGGCTGCTTACTTAAGGTTGGCTTACAGAGATTGAGGCCGTAAGGGCTAGGCTTGTGGGTTGCATTAGTGAAGCCCAGGAAAGTAGTTCAAGTCTATTTCTCTGCCATGCGAGGGGATTCATCGGTCCTAGGCTCACTATGAACAACGTATGTTCGGAGGGGAATATTTCCACGGTGAAGTAGACCTTCCATGGAACTTGTAAGACTTTAGCTCTTGTGCAACCTGAGGAGGGCCAGGGCAACGTGCGACCTATCTACTAATGTAGCTACTCCACTCTTGGTTAGGCCAAGATCATATCACTCACGGGATGCACCTTGGATGAGCTTGCTCATGGACAGCAACTTTAGACTCTGCACCGTCGGACAGTGGTGAAGATGAGGTGGTGCAACCGAGTGCTGAGAAGAGCAATCCTCCGATGCTGGACTTCCTGGCTTGGGCCCTCAAAATGTGAGCCCCTCAAACAGGTCTGGCCATGGTCTTTTAGCTGCACGTCGCTAGGCTAAATTTTAACCCAGACGGCCCACAACACATTTGACTCGAGCATTTTCTTGAAGCCACACGAAGCATCACGTGCTGGAGGGATTGTGGGCTCTCTGGGAGTCAAGCCCTTTTTTATGTGGAGCACGATCGCTACAGAAGCGCTATGCTCTCATAGTTTCCTCCGCAATGGGTGTGCTTTGAGATTTGGGACCCTTGTTGCTAGACCCCAGACCAAAAGGATAAACGAAGGAGGTCTTTCAAAGAGTATGGCGTGGTCTTGAATCTGCGACGGCCACCCTTTTAGCAGCAGGGGCTAGGCTGGCAGTGACACTCCATAAGTCCATAAGAGGACACTCCTTAAGCCTTGGCATGTGGAAGTTCATCGAAAGGGTCTCCGTAGCATAGGGAACCGAAAGGGGGAGAATCCTTCAACCCGCAAACCCTGGATGGCTCGCCTACCCTGCGGTTGGTCCGGAAATATCCGGATGGCTGGAAGCAAACTGCAACATGCCTGATGGAGCACGATCCTCGCTGCGTGCAGCTTTTTTCCAATTAATTTGTATCCTTAAGATCTTCATGCCTTCAGCAACCATGATACATACAGGTATATATACACATACATACGGCTTAAGTTCACATCCCCACGCTTTTGGTGCTGAAGGGACAAGTTTCGACTTTTTTAACAGCATGCTCGGTCTTGCCGCTGGAAGACTTGCGGCGGACCGGGCCTGGGTGGCAGCCTGAATTCTTCTCACGGGCGCAAGCCTTGCGCTTTGTGAGTAGGGCTTTAGGTTTTTAGGGTTTAGGGTTTAGGGTTCAGGGTTTAGGCTTAGGGTTTAGGGCTTCTGGTTTACGGGTTCTCGGGGTGGTGACGGGGAGTATCGTAGGATCCTATGAAGTGGGATTGTGAGAAGGTGCTTTTGGAGGATCACAATGGACCGTTCAGGCTACAATCCGTTCCTTCTTTGCCCTACTTACAAGACGCAGGACGCCTCCGCAGCCCAAAGATCCGCTTCGCTCGGGCCGTAGCTTTACAATCCCCCGAGAAGACGAGCCAACGTGCAACACTGCAGAAAGGGCTGCGCCCTAAGCCCTGAAGTGGGAGGGGAGCACGGATGACAGCCATGCGCTTGGGATGCCGCGCTTGCGCGTAGATCCTGCCAGCGTTGGACAAAAATCAAGGCGCATTGCCCTGGTACCTAAGTTGAGGAAGAAGACTAGATGCATTTTGGATCCTGACAGAGCTGAAACGACGCTAGTGGGTGGGTCCTTGGATCTAAAAGGGGTTCCACGCTGATGGTATCCAATGGGCCAGGGCACAACTCATAAAAAATGTTCACCTCATCGGTCAGGGCGGCTCCGTGCTGCCTGTCTCTCATTCTCAGCACTCAGCACTCCTGCTACATCATCACATTCGAACATCACATCTTCACAACGTCATTTCAACAAGGTTTTGGGCTGGAGCCTCTTTTTGCATGAGATTGCATGATGAGGGTTTGAACTTTGAAGCGGCATGCCTGCCATTCAGGATTTCTCGAAGTGTTGTGCGAAGTTCTCTGCCAAGAAGACTTCGGAGAAGGTGTGCTGCAACATGAGGGGACGGGACTTAACATGCACATCCGAGCGTCCGATACCTGCACTACAAGGTAGCTCAGGAAGAGCACATGACGTCGGAACCGCAGAAGACGCAGACCCTACACCAATCAAAACCCGGATTTGGTTTGCGGCCTTCTTGTGCATTGGGATTCAAGGAGATCTATGCAGGACTGCTTGCACTTGCGTTTCAAGACGGTATGCGAATACTCCACCAAGATCCTGCAAAAAAATATAGTACGGATAGTAGTAGTAATAGTAATTACTTATACTAGTATTATTAATAGTAACAGTAAGAGTAAGAGTAAGAGCTTGTTAACAGGACTTGCCGGTCAAACGGGTGTTGCAGCCTTTTCATAGTGCGACACAATGGCTTTCGCAGCGTTATCGATGTAGTATAGGAGTCAGACGAGTTCACAACCGTCTCCCCGAATCATCACGATATGCGATTATGCAAGACCGTTCTATTAAGTTGTGCAAATTGGTCGGGCACCTGTCTTCGCGGAGTCAGGTCTGAATCTTGACAAGATGCAAAAGGGTAACCCTGAGATCACAAAAGCCAAAGAAACTCTATATGTGGTCTTCGCTCCATAATTTGCCCCCTGCCCCCCCCCGCCCCTCGGGGTTCTTGCCATTTATATAAGTGTTAGAAGAGTCACATGCAATATGTTAGGACACGCCCAGTTTTGGGAGCCCGAAATGATGCTACCCATGCTGCACCGCCAGATGCTGAGATCGCAATTAGCAAGGAAGGAGAACAACCACCCACACATCTCTACATCAACTGCGAAACTGTGCCCTGCGATGGCCTACGATCGTGGCCGAGCTGCGCGTGCACAAATTGAGCGCGCAGCCCATGCTTTGAGATCAGATGAGCCGATTTTGGTTTATAAAAATAGAAATAGTAGTCACAGCAGAAATATAGTGGTAATCTTAAAGTAATAAGAATAGTAATCGTGCTAGTAATAGTAATGATGAAATTTGGTTTGGATCAGAGAACAAGTAGGACAAGTGACGAACTGGTTGAGTATGCTGGAAAGCACCGCATTGATCAGCAGGTGAGGGGCCGAGTTGTACTGCTGGTTTGCGTTCCTCTTTGAGCAAGTTTGACACGGTCTTCCAGGGGGGCCACCACACATCAAATGACCCCAAAGGAGCCTTAAACCCCTCGCGCTCCGCAATGATAAGCGCAAAGTTTCTAGGCTGGGCAGAGGCTGACAGAGCCAAAGTGTTCTAAATATTCACAGGTCTAACGTCCTGCCTTCTACCAGAGCCTGTTAAGCATACACTTCCGGGGTTGCCCGAGCTTTGCGATGCCCAAATGTAGATCATGAGCTCCAGTGCAAACTGCCAAGCCCAAGGGCAGAGAACTCTGTTGGAGATCTCTATGCTTTCCTGGACGAGGACGGCTGCACTTATCGGCACAGCATGATAGGTTGGTATAGTTGTAGGTAAACAGCTTCCTTGAAAGTATTCTTTCCACTGATGTATCGTGGCTGCCATTTCGTTGCTCTGACTCTATTGCAATGGCCATAATATTCAAGTGCATATCGCCAGGAAGGAACTTGTAGGGGAAAAGCGAAAGTCAAGCTCGCATGCCAACCTTCAGACTTTTGCTTTGGACCAGGCAGGGCCTGAGCTACTTCTGAAAGATGGGTCGACCAGTTTCACCTTGCTGCTGTCGGCACAGCACTCAACGATCCCCCGACATGTGCACATGATTGTAGGGACACAGTCACACTTCAGATGTAGAAGCTCTCAACCCTACACGTTTGTAAAGCCCGTGAAGAAAGCTTTAGAGCTTGAGCCCTCAACCCCAACTAATGCCCCATACGGTCCCATGAAGAAGGAGCCGCCGCCACCCCAAACCCGCAGCCGGCGGTCGGATCCAGGCAACCATGGGTTGAGCTTTAGGTTTTTTTTTTTTTTTTT
>CAJNIZ010047309.1:0-30453 GCA_905231905.1 Symbiodinium pilosum | reverse complement strand
GCTGCTTGTTTTAGGGATGCGCACGGGGCTGCGATCTAGGTCTAGGTATTGGTCAACACTCTGCAGGGTTTGTTTGGCGCTTGGGGACCTGAACGATGATAATCCTGCTTATGGCTAGGATAGGCCAGGCTGTATTATAATGGCTCCCTGAGGTTTGCAGGGGAAACTTTGGAGTTACTGACGGTCACAATTCTTTATCGGAGCCAGTAGCAGTTACCTGGCACTCTGTCAATTGCGAAAGCTGCATGTAACCGTTACAAGGATAGACTTGTTGCAGGAGCCGGCTCCCGTTGCGATCGCCGACTCTTCCGAAAGGAGCTTTTTCTCCAATTTGGTTACGAGGGGCAGAGCACGGGCACGTGGCACGTGATATGGGGTGTTGCGGTATTGTTCAGATTCGTCCTTGGGGTGCTGCAGATTGGACCCAGGCAGTTATTTGCATGTTTTGCTTCAGTGTTATGACTGTAGGGTTAGGCAGGGGGTTAAACGCCATGCCGCTATGCCTTCTATCGCTCAAGTGTTAAGGCCCCAGTTGGTAGACAAGCACACCCGCCCCATGAACCTTGTAGAGACCCATAGTGTGTGCCTGAGCAGGGCCAATCCCAAATCCTTACCTTGACCATGTTGGGCATACAGCCTGTCTTTACATGTTTCCATTGCAAGCCCTCCAACTCAGGAAAGTCAACCTCATGCCGGCCAACAAGGTCTTGGACAGGGAGCTACCTGGCTTGGATTGATCCCTCGCAAGTTTGAGGGATAGACCTAGGAGGTGCTTGAAAAACATGTTCCATCCTTTATCTTGCTCATTGCTATTGAAACCTGGAATGGAAGAGACATAAAGTCCAAGCCCAAGTCTTCGGAGTTGGTACAGAGATGTACAGGGTGCAGCTCCTCAGAACAGAGCCGGTATGGTTCTCGAGTCCTTTCCAGGCTCATGCTGCGCATTTGGCGCCTGCACCGCTCAGAGAAGCATGCCTCCGCTGCTTAGCTTCTCAAGATTTCTGAGGCTGAGGGTGTCTGAGATTAGGGCTGCTCAGGATGCGGGGTGTATAATGATAAGTTCTCCCCCCAACGAACGAAGATGTGGACAACAGCGGGTGTTTGGGAGGCATCCTTGTGAATCTACCTGCGGCCCACGGAAAGAGGAGACTTCAGTAGCCACGCAAGGATTGGCCGGGGCTGTCTAGCACTTTTATTCATCTTGGGGGTCCGCGTGCTCTTCAACCGTTGAAAGACAGCAGTGGCAAGCAAGCCGGCTGGGAGTACGCCATCATTCCGAGTGTGGTAGCTCAATGTCGTGCTTCAAGCTTCGGAACATGGGATTCGCACTGCCTTCCGGTGAGAAATTGGCAGTACACAGATAGTGAAGATTGAAAAGCCAATGCTTGGAAGGGAACAGGGGTTCCGTAAGAATCAAGGTAGCAGGCACAGAACGGCGGCAAATTTGTTGAGCCGGCTTGATGGTTGGGGTCCATGTCCCAGTGAGTTAGGTTGACTTCTTGCGAATGCTTCCTGCTACGGCTTGGCCTCGCGTCACACCATTCCGAGTCCGTAAGCTGCGAACCTTCACGGGCGAGGATGAACGAATGTTAGGGACAGATAATGAGCAGGAGTCACGTCAGATCAGCATGAGCAAAAGTTGCAGTCACGATGAAGAGATTGATGCGCGGTGCCACGTGTAGAGGGTACCAGGTAAACAGGTTTCATATTCAAGGCCCACTGACGAAGACACCCAAATCGTTGAAGCACGTCTTTGCCAAAACTAAAATTGAAGCATGCCTCGGTTGAAGGTGATGCCGCAGTTATGATATACTCTAATGGGTACCCCACAGCAACAACCCTAAACCCTAATCCGAAACCGTAAACCTAAAACCTAAGCCCTATAAACCCTAAACCCCCTCACATGTAGGGATGCTGAACTGGACATTGTTTGCCGTGCCTGCACTGCTTGTGCGATGCGCGGGTCTGAACCCTAAACCCATCATCCCCTCAAAGTAGCCCCATGGCCTGAACGACAACAGTAGTATTTTATTTGGGGATACTATGGTACCCAATATAGAGTAAGAGTATATCCTCCTTTTGGGGTATAGTATTTTATATAAGGAATATAATCTTACTTGGTTTAACCACCAAAAACCACCACTCACAAGGTCTCCGGCCTCGGCACTGGTGATCGCCCAACCGCAGAGCGCAGCTCGTTAATACAGGGGTTTAGGGTTTAGACTTTAGGGGTTTAAGGGCTAGATAGGGTTATATAGGGCTAAGGGAAGAGAAAATGAAAACTACAGGGATTATAGGTGTTATCTAATTTTTTAGGGATAGCGGAAAAGAGCTTGGAAACTACAGGGGTTATAGGGGTTATATAGGGATAATGGCAAAGAAAATGGAGACCACTATAGTAGTTTTAGGGTATATCTGGGGGTTGCATACAGGGGTATAATATAGGGAAAATGGAAACCACTATTTAGGTTTAGGGTTTATGTCTGAGATATATATATATATACATACATACCATCTTAATGGTTTTGTTTTTGGCTGAAGTCACACGCGACAAGGGTTGCTTGGTCCCCAACCCCAGCCAAGGACCCAGTGACTACAGTGACTACCCTCTGATTTGCTACTTATGGTGTCATTGCTGCAACTCCTCTAATCTCTGGGGCACCCCCTAACCAGAGGGGGCGCGAAACTTAAAGACAGGGGGCTGCTCGGTTTCACTGCAAAGGGATGGTCCGGATTCTGTTGGGCCCAAAAACATCACAGAGGACCTTCCAACAACACGTTGAAACTGTGGAAGTGCTGCTGGAACTCATTATGGAGGTTGTCCTGACTATTTAAGGAGTCAGAACACTACAGGGTCCTTGTTTTGTGGGGTTGGGTCGCTGAAGACTCCTTGTGCCCCTTTCCCGTAAGCCGGTTTGAACCGAGGAGGCACCACTGCGTCTATAGCACAGTGCTTGAAACCATTATAAATAAAGCTGTGCCAGTACGCGGGTACTGTAGCGTACTTCGCCACAAACATTTTGGATGAATCTCGAATCTCATGCAGCACCGACGATCTTTGGATACATGTTTGCATGTTTGGTGATGAGTATGGTATAGCCCCCCTTAAGGAGATAGAATATGGTTTTGGGTACATGACAACAAGATCCCACATACCCCATATTCTATCTACTTACGGGGGACTATATACCCTAAACCCTAAATTGTAGTTTCCGTTTTCTCTTCCATTATCCCAATATAACCCCTATAAAGCCCCATATTCTATCTACTGAAGGGGGACTATACATCAACCCTGTAAGCAGTAGCAGAAGATGAGGCTGTTTGTACCTCTGATGTGGGTGTTGATTGCCGATGTTCTGTGGGAGCAAGCCTTCTGTCGTTGAGCAACTTAGCCAATTCCGTGTAATCCTCTCCCCCTAATATTAAACTTCCCCCCACCCCCCGTAATAGTAAATGCTGCCCACTATGGTATATTATAATGTATTGGAGGGGGGGGGGGGGCGGTGTTTCATAAAAGGGAGGGAGGATTGATCCCGAACCTTCTTCCTGGCACCAGACCTTGACGCGCTCCGTGCCCAGATCTAACTCTAAGCTCCATAAAGTGGGGCTATATAGGGGATTCTATAGGGGACTACTATAGGGGTCAGTAAGCGGGATACTAGGTGTTTAGACTACAGGCTATATCTGAAGTACAGGTGTGATGAAGGGAAGCAGGGACCTGCGTCCGAATCTCACTTGTATACTCAAACTTGCGATCCAGTACAAAAAGTGAGGCCCAACATCCAAAACCTCTACACAAGGATGGCTGTTGACTGTCTATAACAGAACTCCCAGTTTCTAATCATAATATTCTCCGCCCTCTGAACAATTTTATCCCATCAAGTAATGAGTTCGTATTATTGTTTTTTAGTTGGGTAGCGGGGGTTAGTTTTTGAGGGAGAGGATAAAACAGACTGAGGCAACACCCCGGACATCCGCCGCAGCTTGCCTCACTTGAGCTTTTCCTGGGCACAGGGTCCCTTTTTAAGGGACATTTCGCAAAATTGGGGGCTGTTTCGTGTGCCCTTGTAAAGCGGAAGAAAAAGGGGTACCATCCCGCTCGCGCGTTGCCAAAGACACTGGGCTCTGTAAGGAGCATGGGTGGGTGTGCCCTGCTGAAGCCGATAGAACTTCATTGAAAGGTCCAAAACATGATCACGCAGAAAACGCGACCTGTATTCTATCTACCTACGCGGGCCATGCGCTGGAAGGCAGGCGTCAAACGAGTAGATCAATTCAGTTCTTCTGGCTGGGCTCACTCAGATCCCTTTTTCACATCAGAAGACCCATGACACATAATCCTTCCAAGATCTTCCAAGCGCGATACAGACTTTCTTGATGTACTGTAGCGTAGTCAGACATGCAGAGGTTTCGGACTTGCAACCAAGCATCATCCAGGGGCTTTCCAGGGCTTCTGCTTGAGAAGTGAGTGCTACGCTTCCTGCAAGGCTTGAGGTGTGTTTGTAGGATTTGCCGAGGAGGATGTTGAGTTTCAGCCCATTTGAAGAAAGATCTTAGGCCGCCAGCGTCACAACAATTCGCAGGAACACCATCTGTGGAATCCTCCCTCTGTGGTTAGTTGCTCAGCGTCAAACTACCTAGTCGAATGCCAAAGAAGTAGTGGGTGGAGTACCGGCGCCCGCAGCAGTACCTGTACTTTATAAAAAGTAGTGGCAGTACTGCCCTCTCCCTGGCAATGCAGGCAGCACGACGCGCCCCACCCCTTCAAACGACATTCGCCGCCCAGCCCGCCGCGAGCCGGTGCTCGGCTGTGAACAAAATCGGGGATGCCCTCAATTTGCAAGTTCTACAGGTCCCTACATGAGTTGCACCCATTTTAGGAACAGTAATGCGGGGCAAGCTCTCATATTATGCGGATGTCTGCATATCAGCTTCGAGATTGTAAGCCATGCTAACTATTTCAGCGTTCATGCCCCATGCCAGGCACCCCCACATAGCACCCACACCAGTTCGGGTCTGCTATGTGAGACGTCAGCATAACATAGGTTATCCGCCTCTGACCTTGTAGGCATCATAGTCATAGCTGCTTAAGAGACAAACTGCGTGTTGCAATCCCGATGTGAAATCAGCATCACCGCTCATCTTAGTACCAACTGTGATTACACAAGATTTGCCAATGTGCGATTCGTCTACCAGCAATGGATTCCCGCTCAACCCCTATATAACCCCAACAAAGCCCGAGTATAGCCCCAATATAGGTCCAACATAGCCCCAGTATAACCCCAATATAACCCCAGAGGCTTTGGCAATGTCTTGGCCATCTTCTGAGTTCTGTAAATGTGGTTCTACAGAGGTTAGTCAGAAATTATGGCCCTTCTCTGAGGTCCTTCGTAAAGCATGGAAACTAGTACATGGGATGCCCGATAAATAAGGAACAATTTTTGACAACAATTAAGAGAGCACCTTGCGCTGCATCATTTCCCTTGCCCTCACAGAAGAAAATTTGTCCCCAACAAAGTTGTGACTGGAGCTTGCTCATGTAGTAGGTGGAAACTCAGCTATAAACTTTTACAGAAGTGTATAAACCAAGCGCCTGTTTGAACGAGCATCGTGCCCTCCGCCAAGCATGAAGCATTTCCCAGTGTGCAGTTCCTTTGCTTCACGTAACGCAGTACCGTTCTGCAAAAAATGAAGGTGATCTTCTGTGGGTTGCTAAACGCAAGAGGCCAGTTCATGCATGCTTGCAAGGCAAGGGTAGCAACCTGCTCAGAGTTCAAGCTTCGCAAGGCACATGATCGAGTAAATTGGTTCTAGGGTTTGCGTTTTCCTGCAGATTGGGAGGAAGACGCAGCTGGTTAAAACAGGTGCTTGGGAAGCAGCATTCCTCAACTCCACCTCAGAAATCTGGAGGGTGTCTCCTCGAGGCCAGTTCAGTGGACGAAAGCCTTTACTTGCAAGACGGAACCATACTGATGCAGCCCTTGCCTTTAGCTATTACTATTGGGGCTACTGCTCCTACAGCTGCTGACGCCACTGCAGCCACTGGGACCACGTGATTGTCAATGCCAAGGATGGCCGGTGAATCCAGCTGAGGTGCTCAAGCAGAGCGAGAATGCGTACAAGATCATTCAGCCTCAGAGTCGCTTGGAGGCCCCTGTTTCTGCTTTTTTTTCCAGGAAAGGTGGATGCTTGGGTCCCCCGTTGGGGGTTCTGTAGGGATGTGTGGGGTCTAAGACTTGAGGTTTATATAGTGTTTGGAGGCAGGCCCAGTCAGGTTTCTGGGATTCCTTGAAATCCTGGTGCGTGTATACCTGGGGTGTGTGCTTCAGGGCCGCAAATCGACACCATGTCGCATCAGGATTGTGGATCTCCAAAAGACGGAATCCATACCTTGGTTTGCATCCTGCAGTCTCAATTAGATATTTGGTAGTTTCCCAAAACATATAGGCCTAAACATATTGTATGTATTCCTTATTATGAAATGGTACTCCTAATTTTGGGAAATCCCCATCTGCTTTTTTTGTTGCCAAGCCCAGCCTCAACCTCGACCCTCAAGCACGGGAGAGAAACCAAGGAACTGGATTGTTGCTATTCCTTAAAAGGGGTTATTTTAGGGGGTTATATAGGGGACTACTTTCCTAGGAAAATCTGCATCAAGACCGTGACAGTTACAAGAACAAGACATTTGAGAAGCCAGCGCCTAAAAGCAACGCAGTTCGATTTTGGAAAGCCACACAGGAGCTTGAGAGAAGGGTTCGTGGCCTGCTGAACAAGATTTGCCCGGACAACTTGAAGACCATTGTGGAGACTTTGGTCCCCAGGATCAGAATGTGGCGTCTAGGGTTGCAGATCGTAGTGGTGGCTGGCGGTCGTGGTCGTTTGTCTTGAAGCTTCAGAGTGTGGCAATCATGCATTCAGGTTCAGATTTCAGGGTAGTGGACTTAGAGGCCCAAATTGGAAAGGATCCGTCAGTTTATGAGCAGTTCTTGCCCATTAATTTGCAATGGAAATGAGTCGGCCTCCCAGCTTTCTGCTGAAACGCCAGTCACTCCTGCTGAAGTTGAGAGAGTGGAAGATGTAGAGCCAGCAGCAAGACGGCAACCTTTACGAAAATGTCCTCTCAGTTTCAGAAACTCCCTCCTCCCTGAAAAAAAAACCATGGGAAGGGTCCTTGCAAGACCGTGCGTTGGCCCCGCGATTGAGAGCCTTTGGAGTTTGGGTGTGCATGTACGTAGATGTCTATAGATGACCTCCGCTTCGGAGGCAGCTTGAATTCAGTAGTGATGGAGGCCTCCTTGCCGCTGCACGTAGTATCACTACCCAGACCCATCACCATGACGGCTTGAAGAAGATGTTCTTTTTGTTTCGTCTCATTGTGGTCACCTGCAGCTGCGTGCGGACAGATGCTCACAAAAAGGAAGCAGCGGCTTTTTCTTATAGAGCATTAGTATTGGTTCGGGTCCCCAGATTCTTGGAGAATTTTGTTGATAGCATGCTTCAGGCTCAGATCCACTTGGAGAAGGCTGAGGAGCTGGAGTTCGTGATCAAGATCATCTTCGGCAAAGCCTTGGTAGAGCCCCACTACTGTGACCCTGCTTTTTGTCATTCCTAAAAGTTTGGATGTGCTGCCTATGGAGCTTGCGTGTTTGTACTGTGCCTTATTCACAGTGCATTTCAGGCTGACACCGGCATGGCTCATAATTTGGGCAACCCCGACATAAACCTAATATAACCCTAACATAACCACAATTTCAGACAAGCAAAAACTTGGGCTGCCAGGCCTGATTTTGAACCGCCCGTGCGCTCCATGATTTGGGGGTTCCCAAAGTTAGGGGTACCATTTGGGGGGTCCCTAAAGTAAGGATAAGAGTTAAGAGCAATTTGGGTGTTGCGGTCCCTTCATTTAGGGAAATTACCATTGCAAGGTTAACTGAGGCCCAGAAGATGTTCAAACTTACCCTGACCTGCTATACCGATTCGATTGCATGACGGTAGCGATAGTGGACGTCATGGCGGAAGAAGTACGTATAACACGGCAAAGCATGTACATGCAAAGAGATGCAATCCCAGCGGTTGTCAAGTTGCAAGGCGGAGGGGCGTGGTAGCCACAGAAGGAATAGTATTGGGAGTGGTTTCGGCAGCCGTAATAGCATTTGCCGCAGAAGGCACAGCAGTATCAGTAGCGGTGGCAGAGGTGGTAGCACTGGGTAGTTCCGTTTGTGGCAGCAGTTTCAACGTGTTGCAGTAGTACTGTCTACAACGATGTCATTGCTCTGGCTTTTGCCAGGCTACACTACTGCAACCGAGGTTCATATGAGGCTTTTAAGGCAATTTTGAGACATGATCTCGCGCTCCGAGATGTGGCGTTCTCCACCAAGTTTGTTGCAGTTGAGGTGAGACATACGCAGACATGGTCTTCGCCTTGCGCTCTCGGTACCCAGAGTTCCCAGCAGAGAATGAAGGCGAGAAGCCGCACAGCTTCACGCGTGTGCTTCTGAACACGGCTCCTTGTCCCAGTTATGACTTGTGTGCATCATGCTGATAGCAGTCAGCTAATTTTTCTTTATCAGCCCAGTGCCAACAATCTCCATCCGCTCTCTTATGAGGTGCATCTCGCGTTGATCTTGCTTGCCATAGGGAGCAGATGATTTGCTTCGTCCCTCACCAGGGTCAACGCCTTTCCGTGAGGTAGGCGTTGGCTACTGTAACATTATTGCGGAGATCACTGTGAGAGCATTTATCGGCCGAAAGGATCATCACCCCCTCAATCACTGATGAATCCAGCTTCAGCTGCACTATTTGTGATACTAGATTCTGCTAGATGGTCATCTCTGGAAGTTGTGGATTACTGTTGAGGTGGTTGGAAGGGGGCACAAGAGGAGCCTTAAATCTTTCAAGAAGGGTCAGCTGCCTCACCTGAAATACACGTCCTTTTCGAAATAGTAGCGCACTGACGGTCCAGGTCCTTGGGCTGATGCCCATTGGTAAATCCTACGTTCAGGGTCTGACCACCTACAGCACCAGCCGCAAGATGTTATCCAGCCGTGCCTGGCCAGCTCATGGGTCTGGTTTAGTTGATCCGGTACCTTGCCAAGGTCCAGAACGAGTTCGAAAGCTTGCCGACCACCTTTGAGCCTACGGATGAGGCTGCTGAAGGGCTCCTGGCTCGTGGATTTGTGGGTCCAAGCTTGTGGGTTTGCGAGGTCTTGGCAAAATGCTGCTGATTTCCAGGTTCCCGCCGTCTTGCGCCACAGAAGATTTGGGTCCTGTTTTTACAAGCAGAGCAGTACCGCTGGTTGAATGACTGAGATTCCCAGATCTGCGGTCCACGCTGCTATGTGTCTGTCCATTGGTCCTGCTAGAATCAAAAATAAATTCCTCAAGAAATAGCCCACTACGAAATTGAATCGTTCACAAATCTTGGCCAAAAAGCGGCCGTCTAAACCCAACCCTTTCCAAAGTCCTTAAGACAATCGCTGTGATCTCCTTAGAATTCCCAGGATCCCTTAGGTAACCCTTTTTTGGATTGCCAGGACCGCAAGAAGTACGAGTCGACCGAGGACCTGAACATTGAGATGAAGAAGCGCAAGGGCAAGAATCTCGTTTCAAGGTATACGTCAGGTATGTGCAGAAGGCATGGCTCATTTCGCAGATATTTGTTTTTTCAGGATTAGTTTTCTGGGATGTAGTTGCCCATGTCGCTTGGTGTCCGAGAGGGTTGCTATGACAGCGAGGGATTTGGGGAAGGAGGCCCGGGGGCTGGTGGGGGTTCGTGTAGAGCTCAAGCTTTCTTTTAGTTTCCATTGGGCACATTGATAAAGACTCAGCATGTTCACGCCGAAGTAGTTTTGGTCACGCCAAGAAACGCACGTTTGCATTTTCAATTTCCTTGCGTGCCATGCAGTCTGGCTCTTAGGGCTCCTGAAAACTCTAGGCGCCCTGTGGCGACGAAGCCAGGAAGTTTGGCCCGTACATATTTGGACTCCGCCAGTGCAAGCAAAATAGGACTTGCCTGGTCCGGAAGAATAGGTAATCTATACTTGCTGGTTCTTCGTAGGGAAGATGGGAAGATAATCCCTATACAACCCCTACATAATCGATTCCCATATTCCCTGCTAACAACCAGTAATCTATAGCTGCTAAAAGAGGGCTCTGGGCTTGGCACAACCTGCCTTCATGAATTTCGACCAAATCGTGAGGGGTGTATGGGTGCTGTCAAGCATAGCCACAGCAGCGCTGCTAATCAGGCTTCAGTAGGGAGTCGCATCTCATTGTGACTCGATGAGCTGTTAAAAGACAAGGGGTTTTCAGAGTTCATGTTCCATATTTCGGGTGTGCAAACAAGAAAGGCATGTTCTAAGACGGGCTTAGGATTGTCTTCGTTTGCCTATGTCGTACAGCATGTTCATCATCATGGTTTTCGAGGGTTGGTTTGTTTGGGGTCCTGCAGGGACTCAAACCCAAACGTGGCACATCCCCAGAAAATCATGCCAGACGAATGAAGTCTTCGTCTTGCTTAGAGGTTGTTGCTGCGCTGCCGCCACTGTTTGTATTGTAGGGATATTGTTGCTAGTGTCCTGCCTTAATTCTTGCACTACATTCATTCTTACTCTGTCCTACGCTGTCCTTCTGGGTATGTTGTGGTTATGTTTTGCACGTCCGGCTGGCAAAGCTTGTAGCCCAGAGTCATATAGGGAGTAGAGGAGGGAGGCACTTGCACGCTGGTACCGCCAGGCTGCTAAGCTACAGATGTTACTGCTCGCGCTTCATTGCAACCACGTGAATTCAACTAGTGTATACTTGTTGCTGTAGTGGAAGTTGCATGATGACCAGCAAGGCTTGTGTACAACCCGTCCTGCTTTGCGTTTGTCCCTGCTGCTGTCTTGGAACATGCGCCCTATCCAAAAGTCGTATGCAAGCTTGAGCCATGAAGCCAAACAGCTCAACACCAAGGATGCTGGCCAACATGAAGTTCATTGGCAACCTCTTCCTCCGGCAGCTGTTGGCTGTGAAGGTGATCGGTCAGGCAACCCTCAAAAATGGGCATGACTTGCGGGTGGTAGCAGTGATGAGTGCGGTGGTGGCGGCGCTGGCGGTGGCAGTGGCGGTGGCATGGTTGGTAGTTGGTGGCATGCTGGCGGTGGCACGGTGGTGGTGGCACGGCGGCGGTGGCGGTGGTGGTGGTGGTGGTGGTGGGGTTTTGGTTGGGGGCTTTAAGTAAGTAATGCCTGGGTTCCTACGACCATTCTTGGATTCGAATGTCCTGTCGACAGCTGAAGGTGAGACTGGGAGGCAACCAGTGGATTAGGTTTGGTGACAATTGTAGAGTTGCTCGCGGATCTATGGGGACGGAAAGCGACTAGCATGGGGCTTCTTTGAAGGTTTGAAGTCTGAAAAGTTTGGAAACTGGAAAGTTTATTGACAATCCTTACTTGATACTCGTAGTTCCACCATGACATACCCTTCAAGTTATCTTCTGCTGTGAGTCTTCTGAGAGCATGGGTCCGGCGAGGTGTCATTGTTTGTTTATGTTTTTGCGGTGTAATTAAGCTCAAGCGAGCGTGAACAATCAAAGCCCAGGATGTTGGACACAAGTCGAGTTTGAAGTCTTATGAGCTGTTGAAAGAAGGGCACCCGCCGCGATTTTGCAGCCGCGCTCATGGTCATTGAAGGAGGACAGGCTTTTTGCATGGCCAGCCGCAGTCAGGTTTTCCTGAAGCTTATGCATGAGGGCTTTCCGCAAGAGGAGGGCATCATGACTAATATATCACACTCTGAAGGGGAACCCAAGAATAACAAGACCGATGGGTGAAACCGACCTTCATGCAACAGCAAGAGCCAATGCACCTAGCAGAGTGTACAAGGTGGTGCATGATCTCATCGGCATCAAGCAGGGCGACAATCCATTGCCAGAGGAGCACATGATCGAGTGTGTCGCTTGGGCTTGCTTCGCCCTAAACCCTAAACCCAGTGGCTGGTTCACATTGCTGCCCTGCGCACCTTCAAGGCCTTGAAGCCAAGCGACATCCTACATCCCATGCACTTCATTTGGTTGGCTTCGTCTTTAGCATAGACATAGGCTGATACCCGAACAGTGACATCCGGATTGAGATTGCAAAGATGCCCCGCGAGTTCTCATGCGCCGAGTTGTAAGCTCCTAGCTGCCTAGCTTCTTCTTGATCTGCCTCAACCGAAGCCCAGGTATGCGAGCTGCTTCAGGCCATCGGTTACACCCTGGACGTCACTTGGTGGCAAGTGTTGCTCAGGAGCAATCGGGGCCCCAAAAGAGAGCTCTGACCAGGGTGACTTTATGTCGACGAATATCCATCAGAGCGGGAGTCCTTGCCAGCAAGAATTTGAGGACAGTTTGTAGCCGTAAGATGGGTGACTGACGGCAACAAGGCTCTTTGGCATGGGCCTCTTGAGTTGTATCGGTGTGCATCACGGAAGCGACATGCCGAAAAGGTCCCTTCGATTAATGCAGAAGCGCTGCTTTGTGGTAGAGAAAGCTTCCCTAGAGCGATCGTCTGCTATGTGCCTGCTTGTTGTTCGTACAGACATCGCTACCTGTCATTATGATAGGTCGCAGCCGGACCAGGGAATTATGATAGCATTGTTTTGTGACAATCGCTGCTGCATGTCGGAAGGTCATGCACAGACCTAATTAGCATTTTCTGCATGATCCAGGATTCATGAAACTTCCTTCCTCCGTCTCATGCAGATGCAGGGCTTCCCAACCCTAAAGCTTAAACGATGCAATGGCCCAACACCATGCAAGCGGCGAAAGAACACAAATCTCAAGCTGGACTGTTAGACATGACCCTTAGGGCTTGCATATGTGCAAATGTATGAGAAACAGTGGGCTATAGAACCTGAAGCAGTCGGATCCTCAGTGTAAGTACCAGAGTTAAAGCAAGAACCATGGTTTTCGCACATTTCCTCAAGCTGGAAGGAAACACAGCAGGGTGAGTCGCTCATGAATTCCTTCGCTGCGAGGCTGAAGGACGCTTGTGCACACGCGGTCTACCATTTGGGCGGGTGATGTGCAAAGACCATCTGTTGAGTCTTATACTTTCAAGGGGTATGCTCGGTATACATTGCAGATCTAATGATCTACCTTCAAAATGTGGCATCACATGTGTTGGACGTTTTCGCGAGAAACATGCCAAATGGTTGATGGAAGATTACGTAATCAGGTCTTGGAAGCAAAGTTTTCGATGCAAGAGCCGCGAGGTTATGCAAATCCTACATTCTCTGTGCATAGGACTTGTCCGGGGTGCGCAACAATGGCAAGCACGCCTACAGCAAGCGCGACCTGGCTACAAGCCAAAGCATTTGGTTGCCTCAACAGCTGATGGACATATTCCGGTATGTCGAAGATGATGCAAGCTCTTAGCTAGAAGTTCAAAATCTCGACCGGCGGTGGTCGATGGTGGTGTGCGGTGGAGTCTTGTGTTTGCACATGTTCGGAGGGCTGCGCGTTATCTGAGGCATTCAGTTCGGGCATCTTGGCAGCACCGAAGAGCCTAAACGTCCGCTGACCCCAAAGAATTGGAGAAAAGATTGCATAGACCACATAACTAGACGGGGCGGCGAGGGCGCCAAGTTGCAGGTCAGGGCTTCGTGACTATTCAACACATGATGTCAACATGTCCTTGTTACGCCTCTATTGTGAGGATTGACGGACTTCTCGAGCTCCGGAAAAACAAGTGGATGTCGATGCCTCAGCACTTCTTGCAGCTTATGCAAGTGTCCACTCTCAGCAGTCATGGTGTTCATCCAGCACTGTTTGCCTTGCCGGCATCGAGTGCAGAGCCACTTGCTCAAGTCTACTAGGGACAGAACACAGCAAAGCAAGGCAGTCCCCCTCCGCATCATCAGCCAGGAAATGGAAACAATTGCGTAAAGTCGTTTCAGCAATGAGAGATGTAAGTCCTCGCGTAATGGTTAAGACCAGTAGTTCTGCGTACAGCGTTGTCGACCCAAACTCCACCGAGTGAAGACCGAGACCCAGTAAAGCTGAAACATGGGCATTTTCAAGCTGCCTACTCGATGTATCAGGGGAGTCGAGAAATGTCATCCATGAGCTGCGTGCGGATGCAGGCGCCAAGGCTAGTTCACCAGGCATCTAGGGCCATGTAGTGTTCTTTGGGTTGTGGAAGGTTGCGTCGCGTCCCTCTCCATCTGCCATAACAGCATAGCGGCCGTCAAGGCCATGAAGCTTTCGGGGAGGCCTGCAACCCATGTCGTGGCTGGGAAAGCTCCAGCCCCTATGTACGCAGACCGCCATATGAGGAGACGGGCTGGATGCCTCTTGCCGGGTTCTAAGGTGGTCCTGGTGACATCCCGTGACTGCGATGGTGCGGCAGAGGTCGAGAAAGTTGGTGGTGACTACGAGCGTGGGTGGCTGCAGCAGTCGTGCTTGCGACCTCTTCCGGCACCGGTGATCGCAGGAGTTTGCGCTTCTTGCAGGCGAGCGCTGACCCAGGATGCCTTCACGCGTGGCGGCCGCAGGAAGTTGAGGGCAGGTTTGCCAACCGCTTGCGAGGCATGTGCTGCGGAAGCTGTTGAAAGAAGACTCGCATGGACTGCACGGTGCTGCCAAGCAGTGGATAGCCTCAGTCGGGATGGCCAGGGCTGGTACATGATGACCGCAGTGGTTGGCGCTTCCGTGGCAATGGTGTACCTGCACAAGACCTCATTGCAGGTTGCCATTGGCTCGATTATTGTTGCAGCCTGCGTGAAACTGTGGCTGCTTCGTTGTCTGGGCGGATTCGAGGGCGAGCCATCCTTAGAGGAAAAGCCTCTCCTGCTGGTTGGTGAAGGAGCTGCAGGCTGGGAGCGCTGTGTTGACGACGCTTGGTGCAGAAGCTTCTCCAGTGTGCGGCGCTGTCCGTTTTCCGATGACGACCTTTCCAGGTGGTGGCAAGCTGCGCTGGACCAGACGCCCTGGCAGCGGCCCGCTGTGCGTGGAGGCCGGCTGCTCCCACGATCCGCAGCATGGTTTGTCAAGAAGGGCTGTTCATGCAGCTATGAGTACAATGCCACAGAATGGCCCTCTGTTGAGTTCCCTGACTGGCTTCTGGAGGTTGAGCGGGCGGTTTGGGACACGCTGCGTCAAGGCAACAGTAAAGACATCCCGGCGCCGAATTCCTGCGTTGCGAACTTCTATGAAGACGGCGCTCAATCCGTGGATTGGCATGCCGATAATGAGCCCCTGTTCGAGGGACTGCTTCGTGACTGTTGCATTGTGAGCCTTTCGCTTGGCGAGACCCGACGCTTCGAATTACGGCGGCGGCGTGACTTGACCAACCCCAAAAAACACATTGAAAGCGTTGTGCTTGATCTTCACGACGGTGACATCATCACAATGGAGGGCTGCTTTCAGAAACACTGGTACCATCGCGTACCACGGCAGCCTGGGGTTACCCTGCCCCGCATCAACCTCACTTGGCGAACCATCTCCTGCCACTCTGCAGCCTGCCCCATGCGCTCGCAGACACTTGTAGTGACATGAAGCAGCTTCAGGTTGCTTCTTAGGCCGGAACGACCGGCTGATGCCACTGCGGAAATGACTGGGCCTGGTCTAGAAGTGCTTTCTATGCCAGGCATGCTTCAGGCCTCGTTTCTGAGACGGAACCCAGGTCACCTCGCGGAGGTCAAGAAGAGTGCAAAATGAGAGGTGTCACCTGCTTAAGTTGCAGGAATATAATTACTATAAGGGCGAACTTGCGAGCTCGTATGTTGTCATCCATGGTCCATAGTTTACATCAGCCAACACATGTGACTCCCTCATGTGGCCCAAAGGTGCTATGAGCCCCTAAACATCCCTAAGCCCCAAAAATCATTGGTTTTGTTTGTGGTGAGCATCGGTGCTGTGGTTTTCTGCCATCTGGGCAAGTTACTACGTAGTAGTTTTCTGGTATCTCCCCGATGATCCCATGCAGTTTTGCCTTGACACTATACTGAGAAGACCTACAAGGTCCTATGCATCCTGTGTGGGAACTCAAACCGCTAGCCCGCCCTAGCTTTAAACCAAAGGAATCCGCAGAACTCTGCCGAAGCCCCCCAAAATATGGGTTACTCGGTCTGTGGGGCATGTATGGACATAGATACATATGAAGATATCCCTACACATAAACATTTACACTATGCACCTCCACCAAGAATACTACTTGTATTCATGCCTTCTTTTGACCCCCCAACCCCAGAAACCTTAAACCGTAAGAAGAGCTGAAGGAAGAAGCTCTTCAAGGAGCAGGCCAAGACGAAGAATGCCGTCCGCGAGGAGGCTGAGCGAGAGCAGCGTCCCTTGGATGTTTGTTTTGGGGGTTTTAGGATCCAATGGGTTAGGGGTCTCGTGTTTAGGATGCAGTGATTCAGAGCCAGGGTTTAGGATTACAGCAGGGATTTAGGATTTAGGATGTAGTAGGTAGTGATTTGGATCCAGGGTTTAGGCATTCGGTTTGGGGCTGGGGGAGATGGAGTATTCGCATGCTTCAAGGTACTTTGCAGTTAGCTAATGTAGCATGGCCTCATGGCTTCATGGTCAACTATACAGGCTCTGATGCAATAACCAGAACTTTCAAAAAAACGCCTCAGGTAAATAACTCTAAGGAGTGTTCTTCGAACTTCAAATAGGAAATGGGGTTCTAAATGAGAAGAACTGTGTTGCTGATCGTAAGGGTGGCTAAGCTCTGCTAATGCTGAACTCATGTTTGGGGCCGATATCTTTCATGCAGAAAGATATGTTAACCGAATTCAACCGACACATCTACTATGCCCTTGGGGGAGAGTTTGTCTTCCCAATATCTTAGCTGGTATATTGGGAGAGCTGATACCATAACTAAAAAGTCGAGGAGTGACTGAGGAGTGAAGCAGCCGACAAGCACAGCTCAGGCCAGCACGGACGAAACGTCGGGCCAGACAGTGCCTTGACTGTTCAGAGATGTATACACGTTGGGGTAATACTAGAGTTATATGATGGTAGTCTTGGGATGTTGGAAAAATGGAAACTACTATTTAGGGTTTGGAGGTTTGAGGGTTTTCGAGGTTTAGGCTTCAGCTCTCGGATGTAGGACGTAGGGTTTAGGACGCCTGGATTGGCTGGATAACTTCTTGAGGAAAGGCTACATTATTGTTGGGTGGGGTATAGTGTGCCCTCGGCCCGTTGGTCCGCCTGATGCCGAGAAATGGCATGCTCGCTTCTTGTCTTCCCGTGTGAAAGCTTGTTATCAGGGATGTGGTCTTTTGATGCCAAGGGAGAATGGAGGGATATGACGGAGGTTCAGGAAATAGTGGGGGTGCCACGAAGGCGGTTTCAGGTTCTCAGGATAATAGCAGACCCACAGCTCTAATTTTATAGTAGTAGACTGTGTTACATTGCGAGTGTTTGTCCATGGCAGCGGCTCCGCAATGGTCAACTAGCGGGGAGAAATTTGGTGGAGGAAGCTTTTGCTCTGCAGGCATGTTCTCCGTGCAGACCGTCGGTGTTCGACCCGCCTACATGGATGCCGCTTGGCCTTAAGATTTGAGATGGTGATGTGCTGTACCTATAGTCGGGGTCGATGATTAGTTTCAGGCCTTCTAGCTACTGGCCCTGTAGTGTCAGCCATTGGACAATGCGATGAGCCACTGTTTTTTCGATTCAGGACCTTCATCTAGCCCACACCGCAATACTTGACTCGATTGAAACTCTCGCCTTGAGAATCTTCGAGCTGGTCACGTTGTAATTCAGCTAGACACTTAGCGCTAAGCAGGCCTGAATGGTTTTGTGTGAGAGCCAAGCAGGACAATAGATGGACCGACTCATTCTGGCTTTTGCCCCAGGCCTACATCAATCCTCAGCCGTAAAAATCTGATAGCGTGGACCCTTTTGGATTCCAAGTTCTAGCAACATTCTTGACTGCTGTGGTCCAAGCTGCGCTGATCGTTGCTCTACCTGCGGGCTACGCGCAGGCCCTGGTTGTTGTCATCTCATGCCAAGGAGATCGCCACGCAAAAGAAGCGGACGAAGGCAGCTGATGGCGGCGTCCAGAAGCCGAAGTTCGACAAGGCGTATGTCAAGCACCTGGGCTTGATCTAGCCATTTAAAAGATCTCTTACTGGCATCATGAGACCGTGATTACAAGGCATGATCACCATCACATACAATTTAGAAGGCCTCGGTGCGGGGACAGACTTGAACGTTCAAAACACTCAGATACATTGACTTGCGTGGCAGTTGAACCAAGAATTCCAACACACGTGACCTCTCACTCTGCCTTACACTGTTTGCTGCAGCATCCTTTTTTGGCGGGAATTTAAGATGCAGCATTCCAGATGCCAGCTAGGAAGGGCATAGTGCATATCCATCTTACCCAATGAACCGTAAAACAAGGCATCAACATGACTCTGGTTTCTACCTGTAAAGGTATGAAAGTGAGGGTCCATGGGTTCAAAGGGGGTCTCTTGCAAGCAAGGTAGGTATTATCCAACAACTTTAAAAAAAAAAGGTCACCTTGTGTCCGACTATGTTTATGTTGTTATGCAGAATTGAACAGTAAAGTTTCGTCAAAAGCCTACCTAGCTGCCCGGATGCTCTGAGGAGGATCTGCCAGTACTACGGCGAAGACCAGCAGGGTGACCAGCTGCAGGTGCTCGCGGGTAGCTGAAATATGGTTTTTGTTCCAGTCAGGGGTCTCAGATACTTTAATGCGAAGGGCTTTCGGTGCTTGGACCCTTTCGGGGATACGTCAACTTCCAAACATGGCTAAGATACATGGCCGTAAGCCTGGAAGCCCCATATTTTTTAGGGCTCTGAAATCTGTACTCGTCTTGTCTCCGCAGTTCTTGGTGTGCTTGTAGCCAGAGTAGCCGTAGCCCCAACCTCAGCACCTTTTGTTGGATTCCTGCCACAAGGAGGTGAGTTCGGAATACTGCCGACTTTCAGCAGGTTGTCGCAAGCCATGCCATAGTCAGCGTATAATTCTCTGCACCGCTACAGGGCAGCAGCTAGCTTTGCCGTTGCATCCTTGACAGCGTCCTGATTGTTGATTGGACGGGTAGGTTACGGCAAGATCCTTGATAGGGAATTGGTTGTATGGGGCAGGTTAAGTTATGGCAGGATTGTCTGCGACACGTAGTCGTAGCAGCTGGGCAGGTACACTTGACAACTGTTCGCATCCTATAGTCCTATCGATGTATTATAGGCGGAGTTATGCCTTCCCAGTGGAACTCAGCAAGATAGTTCGGCCTAAATGGATCACACACTTTCGAGAGTTTAGAATCCAGAGCTTCATTTCAAGTAAAAGCCATGGTTCTGGGCTTCAGGTGTCGGGTACTGCAATGTAAAGTCCCTCGGCACCTTTTGCCGAATTGCTCAACCCCACCATCGCGGTCGCGACAGCCTTGGGGAGAACTTTGCCGGAACTTTAGATAGTGGTTTCCCAAAAATGGAGTACCCCCCCAACATAGACCTAATACTTCAACCCTAATGACCACCAGCAACTTCCAAGTCCGAAGCTGGAGCCACCTTGCCCTGCAGGAAGATTGGGCCAAAGCTCAGCCCTCTAAGGAAGAGACCAAGCAGGGTGGCTGGGACGCAGCAATGACTGTAGACCCGTCTGGGTAGTTACTGTTGCATTCTCCCCCGCGGTAGGGAGATGCAGGAGTTCACGTCGCTCTCCTGTAAAATAATGAGGCGCATGGAATGGAATGGCTACTATCGAGTAGGACCTTCAAGAAGCCAGTCATGGCCCCTTTCCATTGTTTCATCCTGAGCAATGACTTCCGAAGCACAGGGTAATGTTTGCTCTCTATATTGTCCTTGAGGTGGCTAGTGTTTCCAATTTCCAAGTATTGGTGGGTGTGGACTCATTCCTGGAAATGGATGCTCGGACCGACGAGGACTCTAGGGCACAAGGTACTGTAGCAGTGTCTGCATGCTCCAAGAAATTGAGTGCCCCTACACTCGCAACCAGACATCCATAATATTATGTTTTTGGAGTGCACCCTTCTGCTGTAGAAGGCCGGCAGTGTCCAATGCATTTGTTCTCAAGGCCGCGATTTAGATGCTCTCCAAGAAGGTCATGAGCAGGATATCACATAGGCCTCCAGGAGGAATGGCTGCAGAACATGGTTTGTTCGTGAGCCGTTCTGGGAGACATTGATGCGCCGCCGAGGTCTGGAATGGCTGCTGGAAACCGGCTTCGACGTGCCTAGACTCTGATTACGTCTCCCAGGGCTGCTCAAGATGTCAGCTTCCATGCGTCTCTTCAGCAGGAATCACGTCAAGCGTAAATGTTGGAAGCTGCATTGGAAGAAGGCCCGGTGATCTAAAAGCAATCTAAAAGCGTTGGTCGTGTTTAGGATGTTACGCCCTGCCCCTAAATAACCGCAATGGCGCCCCCAAGCAGTGCGTCCATAAACCCCAGCTCTGGAGTCACCTAGCCGCCGCGGGGGCCCAATAGATTCAGTATGTCTGATGCTACGACTCTGTGATGGTACAGTGGGCGGTTAGCAGTGAAGCTTTCTTGGTGCATGGCGAGATCAGGAAATCCTGTGAAGCATGTCCACTACCTCCGCCGCAAATGTAGCGCTGCCCAAACGCTCAGTTTAATGGACTGTTGGCAGTAGATGGTACTGCTCCTGTCAACACGTAAGAATTAAAAATGCCATTAGTACTTTGATATACCTACGTGATTCCTGAAAGACATTGCGGTGGTGCTGCTCAGGATCCGCAGAAGCAGGATGTGACGTCACAGGTCATCGTAGAGTTGGTGAGGCGACGCCTGATCCCATGGGACATGCTCAAGGACCGGCTTCGGTTTTCGGCCACGGGGCTTGATATTGCGAGCGATGCTTGAAGGCCTTATAAGTTTCAAGTGCAAGAAAAGTGCAGCTTAGCAATGGAGGCGCTGTTCAGCACAGCTTTTTTTGAACAGGGATACTAGTCGCCGCTGGGGCATCTGGGGCGTATATTTTTCAGCTCCGCTTGCATTGCATGACCCCAGGACCCTGCTTTCTCACGAGCCTTCCCTTGTCTCACACTTTAATGAAAGCCTACAGATCTGCCTCATGAAGGCATTGATCCTTAATTGGTCATTTAGGTCATTTCTGCGACAGTTGGCTGACCCATGCCTTTGAACAGGCTGGAAATAAGCAGGACCTGTACCCGTGCACAAGCTCAGCAGGCTCGAACATGGCTGGTCCCAAACCAGCTCTGTGTGGGGTTTTTCCGCATCGTGGCCATTTTTGCAAGCTCTCAGCACGCAGCATACCCCAAACTTACTGTACATGTTCTACTGCAGACTGCGTGTTTCTTTATTGGCTGCAGAGCTTGAAGGACAGCCTGTCCGCCCAGTTGGCCGACCTGCCAGACAAGCAGATGCTCAGTGGCATGTCGGGCTGCCGTTCACTCTCAACTGGGCGGGCTGCGGTTTCAAAGCATCAGGTGCCGGGTTGGAGCTTGCTGCTGGACCCCTCAGAGGCGTAAACAATTTGGGCTACTGTTACGTAGTAGTAGCGTCAGTGGCTCAAGAAGAATCTACGGTCGTGCGTCTGAAGTACCAGTCGTTCGAGGGACGGCCAATCTGTCATCCTAGCCTCTGACAAATTGCACGCTGCCGAAAGGGGGTGCGGAATCCTACATCCCCTAAACCCCATACAATCCCTATATAACCCCTATATGAAATATAATCCCTACAGTAGTTTCCATGTTTTTTCCATTATCCCTAAGTAACCCCTAAACCACCCCCAAAAAAAATCTAGAATCCCTATACAACCCCTATATACCGTACTGCAACCCCTATAGCCGTTTCCATGTTGTTTTTCATTATCCTCATATGAGCCATAGTCTAAACTCCTTAAAGGAGGTCATATAGGGGATTAGATAGGGAACTACTATAGAGGCTATTAAAGGGGATACTAGGAGTTTAGACTATAGCTCATGTAGTCCCACTGCAAACTCCAAGGATGGACACGCCTCAGGCTGATGTCTCTGGGTTGCCGTTCAGGAAGCTTAATTTGAGTTACCATAAAGGGTGTATGAATGAATAGGGTTTCCCTAAGATAGTAGTTGGAATCAAGGCCCTTAATTCCCTATATTGCCCCAGTTTCCATTTCATTTTCCATTTCCTTTTCCATTTGATTCTCCATTATAGGGGGATAATAACCCTTGAATTAACTTCCTTAATTTAAGTTACCATAATGAATGCGTATATATAGTACTTAATAGGTTTCCCTAAGATGGTAACTTAAATTAAGTTCCTTCACAACAACCCAGGTCTTCGTCCATTCCCTCATGGCCCGGCTCTTCATGCTGGGTGATGGCTTCAATCCAGTCACTGAGCGGAGACAGATTGAAAAGTAATGACAAGGTAAAGGCTGCTTATATAGGGATAATGGAAAAGAAAATGGAAAGTCCTATAAACTACTATGGTATATTGGGCTTATATAGGGTTTAGGGCTTAGGGTGAATGAGCTTCAGGTAATAGCCTATGTGCTATCAGATAAGGTTCATGGGGGGCTCGGTGGATTAGACGCTTCATCTGGAATATGGTATGCCTTCAACTGTAGTCTTCCTTCTTGAGGTCCTGGGTTGCTGCATTTACTGCTCTAGACTCCATGGTCCGCATGAATCCCGAAATCTAATCCAGCAGGGGGCCCATCTCACTTGCAGAACCTTCTGCGAAGTCTCAAACTTGCGCACAGACAGGTTGGATAGCAACACGGAATCCTAAATCCATCCTTGCCCTGTGTGCATCGGCCACCCATACTACGCTTACCATTGCTATTACTATTACTCTTGTATTAATTACCATTACTTATATAGCCCCAATATTATAACCCCCAATATATACCCCATTACTATAGCAGTTTCCATTTTATTTTCCATTATCCCTATTATAACCCCAATATATACCACTAGTGTGTTTAAACCCGCCACCGTCATCCTACAGGTTGTCCTTAAAGCGCTCCAAAGCTTTGTCCAGAGCGATGACAACAAGAGGCTGGGGTGGACGCTCCTGCCGCTCAGCTGCATCACTGTACCCAATACTATAGGGTTTAGGGCCCTATAATGGAGAATCAAATGGAAAAGAAAATGGAAAATGAAATGGAAACTGGGATTATATAGGGGTTATTTGTGTAGCATTTCCTGATTTCTCTGTACATCTGAATTTGACTGAATCTGACATCAACCTGGCTACCATGGATGATTTGTAGAAACATGATTCTACCTGCCACTTTTTTTCTTTGATGGGAGGTGTGGATTGGGGAGGGGTGAATTTGCAGAATCATGATTCTACCTACATGTTTTTTTGCTTTGGTGGGAGGGGTGGATTGGGGAGGGGTGGGGTGGTAGGGATTTTGACTGACAGCGTTGGGTTCAGAAGTTGTGTCTTTTTGGGGTTTCAGATTCGCAGCATCGGTTTGCATGAGAAACGTGGCTTTTATTTATAGGGTTTAGGGTTTAGGGTATAGGGAGTAGGGCTTAGGGTTCAAGGGTTTCATGAGTTCGGAATGCATTTTTCATGAGGGCAAGACTGAATAGCTTTGATTCGGCTCGTAGGCTTTACGTAGTACATGCTGTGTTCCTGTTGGAGACGTTGGAAGGATGTGTTAGAAACATTTGTACCTAAGCTGAGCAGTCAGGATGGTGCTCAGAACTCCGTTTGTTCGCTCTCACACGGGTTCGGACATTGCAACTTGAGCCCCTGTCTTAGACGGTGTGTCCGGCAGTCCGCCAAAGGCAAGCTAGGTGCCACTAGTTAAGCATCTTACGTGAAGAAGCTGAAGCCTTTAACCAGGGCTACATAAACTCACCGACGATAACCTCTTGATTCTACTTGCTCGAACGCATCATCTTGCAAACAGCATGCAAACGTCAATAAGCAAGCGGGAACCAGAATTGGAATGCTTCCTGGCGCAGGGTCGGGATTATCAAGAGACTCAAGAGCGACAAAGCGACGGACATTGTGCAGAAAGTCCTCCAAAAGAGCAACTAGTCGGCAAGAAGCAAGGGTCGCCACCGAGGCGTCACAGTCATCTTTCCTGTTCCGTGACGTCATATCCCTACAGTTCACGTGGAGGTCATCTCCTATTATTGAACAACAAGATAGCTGACATGTTCTGCAGAATCTTATTCGGAAGTCCCAGCAGAACATGTTGTGCTTGAAGTTTGCTTCGGCTAGTGGAATGAAATCCCCTCAAAGTAATCTGGATACCTGGTTACGTGCCAGCGGAGTCAGGGCTTCAGTGCTCAGGAAACGTACCATGGAGCCCCAACCGCTTCATGCTTGGAAGCAGTACCAATAGATTACAGAAAGAAATCCACAGAACCAGAATTCCGCAACCCTTCATTCCTAGACTTGAAGAGAGTGCTGTTTTGCTGACTCGCGTAACCCCTTTGCATACAAACGCTCTACTTCACTGGACAGCAGCCCAAGTAGATAGAAGCGCAAGTAATTTCAACCCTACTTGAAAGGACATTGGAACTAGAGCTCTAAACACACCTGCATCGAATGTGCTGACTGTATGCCAATCCCATGGCTGGCTCATGAGCAGGTAGAAGTGTTTTGGACTGCGGCTGCAAGTCCTGAAGGCTTTCTAGAGGACCATGACTGTTCTCGTTCAAGGTTCGTTGTGATTTATTTGGCTCACATAGCACAAGAACCTTTCATTCAAACGGTTGAAACCTGTGTTCGGAACCGGTCGAGTTTCCGGGTACCGGCTTTGTTGACGTTTAAGAGTTTCGTGGGAATGCTATGTATTGAGCGCGCACATTTGTGCTTCATGTAGCGCTGGGCCGATGGGGCGAAGCAAGACCATTTCTGTTGTTCACACCAAAAGCCCTCGACCACTGAATGACCCCCAGCACCACAGTTCCTGAAACACTGGAAACCCCAAAACCACATCCCAGGTGAGCTCCTGAGCATTGCCGCCACAGCGAAGGGCACCACTTCCCAGGACAGTGGTCCTCCGCGCGGGCTTGGGGAAGTTGTTGGTTTGGCATTGGGGGTTCATACCGGAAGTTGAGATTGGAAATTCATACTGCGTTCAGGGAGGCTTGACACATGCTAGTAGCATATTGTCAGCATGTCAGGTTTGCAGGAACATCTGTGGCTACAGATTCGTCGTTCTTTGCGCCCGTAGTCGCTTTCGCTGACGGAGCAGCTCTGAAGGTCAGGCAGGGCGACAACGAGACTAGCCAAACCCTAGTGTGGTGGCTTTGGGCCCGTTATTCCTGTAAGGCGTCGGAACTTGAACGGTCCGTACGTCTATACCTGATCGCGAAGCAGCCTAGAAGTTCCTATCAGTTGATCCTAGGACGCCAAGAAGCAGCTCGAATCGGCCTGATGAGGCCTACTGTGGTCGGATCCTGGTTTTGCGTGAGGCTTGGGGTTGGGGCTCGACGTTGGGGGCTTGGGACACGGCACTACTGGGGAAGCCGCACAATTCTTTAGGCTTTGGTCGGATGAAGATTGAAGGTTGAGCGGCCGCCAGTGCCGCCACAGCTCTGTCGTGTCCGTTCATACTGCCGACTGCCCACCGCTGCTGCGACACAATCCGGAAAACAGTGGTCGGCCAAAGCCCGTTGAAATTGTAAGTGTCCACCTAGTTCTGCAAATGTTTGCTGGCCATGAGACCTAGTGGGGCAATGCAATATTAGTGCACATAGGCGTAGCCAATATCGAATTTGTGCTGATGCGATGGTCAGGATGAGCGAAGACTAGTGTTGGGAGCACACTTTGATAAGATGTTCCTTTTGGGCCTTACTACATATAGCTCCGCTGTAGACTCCAAAGATGTCTGAGGGCATCCTCACACGGCCATCGAGTAGGGGTTGCCAGGGCATGCCAGGGCACTAGCGGGGAACACGAACACGGCCAAGCCCGCCCCAATCAATTCATCGAATTCTGAACATATCTGAAATAAGAAATAAGAACTATCATCAGATGCGTGCTTCAGGACTTTAAGCAAGGCCCTTGACTCTTTGACACATTGATTTGCTTGGTTTTGAGGTAGAACCTTGCCGATACTCCAAACTGCATGGGCGAAATGTCTAGCACTACATCCCATAGACTGCAAATACAGGTTCCTGGAGTAGAAATACATGACGAGTCTCTTGGCTCTTACTGTAAGGCCTTCCCGCATCGAATGTAGCTGCGCCTTGCAGGCCGTTCCGAAGCCAAAAACTGACACAGCCAGCCGCAAAAAATGGACATGCTACATGGGCCTAGGCATGATCTAGAGGTTGCAGTGGCAAGCTCCACACATAGAGTTATGGTTGGAGAGCTACCGTATTGAGACTGCACATCTGCAGTAATTTAGAGCCAATTTAGGGAGCGGAGTTTGTGGAGAAATTCCAATAAAGCTCAGCTAGTGCAGCCAAGGCTACCCACTCACCGACCCTTCCCTGGCACATCACCAGACTTACTGGATTATATTGCAGTAGGCATCTCATTGCATAGGCCCACGCAGTATGCGCCACAAGCAGGTCCCTGGCAAGCAGATGTGCGATGGATGAAAATTCTGAACATCTTCAGATGCATTTACAGATTTTGTTGTAGGGTGCTTGTAGGCAGACCCCCTAAAACCCCAAACCCTAAGCTTAAACGACAATCAAGCAGTCTGAGGGATAGCCGCCCAATATGAGCTATAGTCTAAACTCCGTAAAGGGGATCATACAGGGGACTGTTCTAGGGGTTGTTAATATTTGTTAATGTTGGCTTCGGATTACTAGAGGGGGTCGGATTAGAGCTAAATCGAGCCTGAATAATATAAATGGGTACGGATTTAAGCTAAATCCGGTCTGAACGGATTAATAACAATACAGGAACGGAATAATTCCATGCTCGCTTCTGCAAACGCCCAAACCGAGAATAAGATACCGACCCCCAAATTAAGTATTTGCAAAAGAACAATAAGATCTAAGTTGCAAATAGTCATATGCTAGGCCTTAGGCCTATGGGTCTCAAACCGAATTGAAGTTTTTTGGCTAGAAACCAATTCCATTCCGATTCTCAGGTTCTGAGCACGCCAGAAACTATCGATATGTCATAAGACCGCTTATTCGAACAGCCCAGGCAATCATTCCTGCTAAGAGGTACTATACCGCAACCGCCGGAACGGAATAATGGCCATTAAAAAGGGTACGGAATAATCATGACCCTGGCAGGCATGGACCCCAGGACCTGAAAACAAGATTAATATTCTTAAGTGCAGGTAGCTCCCAAGCCTCAGGCAAGAAGGAGTCCTAGAGCCCTTTGGCCAGAAAGCAATTCCGCTTCTCAGATACTTTCCACGCCAATTGAAGAGCGAATTAAAATCCCCTGAATTTCGATTGAAATCTGATTTAATTCCTTTAAAATCAATTGAAATCGAATGAGAATTCCTTTAAAATGTATTGGAATCTAATACAAATTCCCTTTAAAATCAGTTTGCATCGAATTAAAAGCCATGTCAAGTCAATTGGAATTTAAGTAAACGTCCATTAAAATCCAATTGAAATCAAATTAAACCTATGTAAAATCGATTGAAGTCTGATTGAAGTTCCTGTTAAGATCAATTGAAATCGAATTAAAGTCCATGTCAAATCAATTGAGATCTAATTTAGATTCCTTTGAAATCAATTGGCATCGAATTAAAATCCATTTCCAATCAATTGAAATTTAGTTAGACTTCTCTATGTTAGGGTTGGTTTCAAGAAGTTGGAGATATATCCCAGGTCTGAGGGCTTAGGGCGTAGAGTTTAGAGCTTATGGGTTCTTTTGGGATTCCCCGCCAAACAAGTTTTCCCGTAATTGATTGCGGCCCCCCCCGGATTATTTTGAAACGTACGTTACTTGTCAGGGGGAGGGGGGAGGGGGGGCTTTATAATCAGAATCCACCCATTAAGCGGGACACTAGGAGTTTAGACTATGGCTCATTTAAGCCCCAAGTCAAACCCACAAGGACAAGACTTTTCGCAGTATTGCCCGTTATCCTTCTCTGTGACAAGACCTGACATTGAACGCAGAAATTGAAACGTAAATCTGAGACCTAGATTCAGCAGAAATGCCGAAGGGGCCTGCATGCTAGACTTTTTGACAGAGACGCCCGGACCTGAGGCAAAGCATTTTACAAGTACGGAATCACAAAGATGCTAGTTATGTTATGTTCACATCAATGTCAAACGCGATGATGTGTGTCGTAAGCTTCAGATTCTTGCCTGCTGTTGTCGAAATGCTCGCAGTTGCTTCCTCGGGCGCGTTTCCAGTGACTTTCACTGTCTGGGTCTCCTTCCCAACCGGGCTCGCGCTGTCACATTGTCATAGCGCATCAACGCTGATGCCATGATAGCCCCTCAGCCATCCAACCATCATCGAAGCATCGGTGAGTGTGTTGCGCCAAAACGAGCCTTGTTAGGCGGCTGTTCAAGTGCATGCGATGAACATAGCATGCTGCTGCTTCGTACTGAAGCTTCTTGTTGAAACAAGAGCGAAGTGATGTGTACAGAAAACTTTGAGGCACATCAGCTCGCTCCAGAAATCTGGAGCACTACGGGCGTCTAGCTTCAGCTCCACAGCGTTCCCGTTCTTCGGGCCCTCATGACACTGAGCCACCCATAGGAAGGCAAGAGGCCGATGCTCGTGCTTCTGAAATGGGCGCCATTTGCCTAGATGGGCACGCTGCATGCATGAAATGCTATCCGACCAGGTTGCCTAAAGAACAAAACTGAGGGCGACCAGGGACTGTGTATTAACAGATGGCTGGGAGGAAGGATTTTGACTTCATGCTTCAGATCCTGAAGGGGGTATGCCAAGGGGCATTCGGGGTTGTTGCACCACCCTCCCATGCTTTTTTGAGATTACCAGGCCAGATGCAGTGTGACCTGCTGCACTCATCTGTTGCCATGTCACTTTGCGTGCTCTGACTGCGGCCTCCGGGATTTGATGATGCATAATGCTGTTTCTGCTGCAGCTGCAGTCGGCGCCGAATACGGCCTGCTTTACCAGAGGCGCTTGTACAGTACTGGTCGTCTCACTGATAACCGAATTCACAGCTCAACGGGGTTCTGCCCATGTACTGCACAGCCTTTACAAGACCTTTATTTGGCATGCCCCACTAATATGCTTGAAGCAGGGGAGCGGTACCCTGGCTGTGAAGGCCTGGGGCTGCTGCACGGCTTTTCGCGCTGAAACGGGGGGAGAGGGGCATGAATGATTTGGTACCATGCTGCAACCTAGATCCGAAGCAAGCCCTTTGTGCAGAAGTTGCTTGATGCTCCATTTCCCAACCCTTTTCATGACTCCGTGCCTTTTCGCACGATCCTGGTTCTGGTTTTGGTGTTACTGTTATCGGGTAGCAGGGTACGAGGATTGTGCCTACAAGCATGAGCCGTGACGGTTTCCGAGCACGTAAAATGTTACGTTGATGTCGGCTCCACTCTGAGCAGAACGACAGGGACACTTCTGTCAACAGAGGCTGCCGGCAATGTGCCCTCACACGCCCCTTCTTTCTAGCCTAGCAGGGCCTAGCATTATTCTACCAAAATCTACTTGCATTTTGAAAGCTTTGTCAGGCTCAAAGTCTTAGAGCCGGATGTGTTGGATGAAGCCTGCGTGAGAGCATAGTAGCCGCCTCGGCGCTTCTCTTTGAAGCAAAGAGTCCTGGCACCCAAGCTGCCTGCTACCTGTGGGTACTTGGGCCTCTGACCCTTTTTCCGAATCTCTGGCAAGCACCCGCTAAAGTTAGAGCGCATGATGAGTCCCAAGAATCCACCATGCGGGGGACTTGGGTTCTGGGACCCTGGCTAAGCCTTCAATGTCACAGACCTTCACTGGCTTGCGCTGACGCTCGACCGCGAAAAGAGCCGACCTGGCTTTACTGACAGCAGTGGGTAAGCTCAGTCGCTTCTGACAAGCTAGCGATTCCCTCTAACTCCAGCCAGCCAAATCTTCATAAAACCTCCACAGTTTGGGCCGTGTTACGCTAGAGATGTGAAGAAGAATCAGACTATCATATTTGGATGCCAGTAGCGGTACAGAACGAAAGGGAATGCCACAAAATGCAGGGGAATACAATGGCAAATGCTTCAGGCTGCTGTGTTAGTTGTTTGGGCAGGCGTTGAGTACCGAATGCTTCCGTGGCCAGGAAGTGGAGCTCTCTGAGCAAAAGCTTTTGCTGCTGCGCAGCACCGGGCTTGCGAGACATCACCATCTGCGCCATGACATGCGCCCCCCGATCTCGAGCTGAAAAAGGTGGCCCTCTGTTCGGAATGTTAAAAGAAAAGTCAGGCTATAGGGCTAACTCAAGGTGCATTATTGGCTACGAAGCTAATTGTGAGGAAAATGGCTTACAGGAGAAGCAGTTGCATGGTTGCTCCTTTTTGCCTCTCCCGCCTTTCTAGTCTTGGACTTCATATGGGCACGTGCCAAAACGAATGGCTTGTAACAGGGCCCTTAGCCCACACCCGTTACATACCCCGTT
>CAJNIZ010047308.1:926-27469 GCA_905231905.1 Symbiodinium pilosum | reverse complement strand
GAGGGGACGGAGGAGCAGGCTGCAGCGGCTTGACGGACCCAAGCGAAGGCCGACTGAACAGCAGCAAGGGAAAGCTCAGGGCTCAGCGAAGGGGCCTGGCGCGACCTCCTCCGCGGGCCGGCGGAGGACTGCCCGGGCATTTTTACGACATAACCCTGATGCGAACTCCAGGATGTTAAATCGCCGGGTTGGAGATGTTGAAGCCGCCCTTGATGTCAAGAAAGCCGAAGCCCAAATCCTCGCCGGATGCCCAAACCCAAGCCATGAACGCAAATCTCATGACTTTGGGTATCGAGCCTTGGGTTAAACGCCTAAACTCTAAACCCTAAACCCTTAAAGCGCTTCGGTTTAAGACCTGGGGCGACTTTAAAGTAGGTTATAGGGTTCCATGCCATGCTTTGGGGTTTGGGGTTTAGGGTGTAGGGTTTAGGTTCCAGTCTCAGAGTTGAAGGGTTTGGATTTGAAGGGTTCGGAACCCTTCTTCTTGCGGTGGGGGCTGTTGCAGTGGCCGGCCAGCTGAGAGTCTTACAGGGCTCCCTACAGGACCCCAACAAAAATCGTTTTGGGGCCGGAGGGGGGGTGCGAAGCACTTCTAAACAACCAACAGCTCATGGTTGAAGCCACCAAACTGGTACTTCTGATCTGGGTCCAGATTGGTAAACCCTTGTCTTTGCCCAAGGGAGGGGCCATGGGGGGGTTGTCAAAATGATGGTCCCTCTTGGTTACGCTACATACCAGGGCCGTAGGCATCGTATTAAAGACCCCGAACCGGTCATAAACCCTAAGCCGTAACCCTAAACCCTAAACTTTTGTTGACGACCTTCCTTCTTGCAGTTGAATCCTTATTTGGGTGGCGGGACCTCCCAGCATCAACCAAAATTATGGGGTTTTGGGTTGGGGGTTTAGGGTCCAAGGTTTTGGGTTCAAGGATAGGTCATGGGGAGGGTGGGGGAAAGAAGCTGGGGCAATGAGGAGGCTCGCAAGGGAGCCTTGTCTAGCTCAAGTGCCCATTCTGACCCAGACTGCCTGTCCTGAATGGTTTGGGGTTTAGAGTTTAGGGTTTAGGGTTTAGGACTGGAACCCTGAACCCTAAACCCGGAATGGCAATGAAACTGGGCCAAACCCTAAACCCTCAAACGCGATAAATTCTAAACCCCATCCTTATTGGGGTTGGTAGGGAGAAAGAGAAAGAGAATATAATCCCTATATGAACTATAATCTAGACTCCTAGCATCCCCCTGAATAACCCCTATACTAGTCCCCTATAAAATCCCTTATATAACCCCACTTACGGAGTTTAGACTATGGCTCATATAATCTAGAGTTGAGGGTTTAGGGAATCCCTATACTATCCCTATATAACATATTACGGGTTTAGGGGTTTAGGGTTTAGGGTGATTCCCTTCTTCCCTACTACCCCCAATAAGAAGGTGGAACCCAGCCTGCAAGGGCCACTCCACAGCTTCCATGCGGACCCCCTTGTCCTCTCCACTCTGGAGGTATATTGGGGCTACTGGATTTAGGGTTTCGGGATGTTTGGGCATTTGGGGGTTGGGGTTTTTGGTCGGGGGTTTAGGGATCAGAGATCTTACCCCAATACGGGCTAATCAAATCAAAAGAAACATGGAAAACCCACTGGAACCTTGGACGTTTTAGGTATTTAAGGCTTGGGGGCCAAGTAGGCACATGGCCAAGGACTAGCTTATCTACATCAATGACTATAGGGAAAAAAGCTTAAACTGGTTATAGCTTGAGGGTCTACAGTGTAGAGATTAGATCCTAAATCCTGAATCCTAAGCCCGAAACCCTCTTAATCTCAGATCCTAAACCCTACACCCTAAATCCTAAACTTTGTCCTACCTCGCCTCTCCATCTTCTTTTCAAGGCGTTTCGGGCATGGTGAGGATTTTGATAACCCCAAACCCCAAGATCGTGACCGTCTACTGGGATAGATTTGGTGGCCCTGCCAAATTACATCCGTATGGCCATATAAGAATTATGTAGCCATTGTGGTCCGTAATTGTTCTAAACTATTCACAGGATAGATATTCTGTGACTTAAACCCCACACCCGTAACCCTCAATGCTGAACCCCACACCCTGAATTCCAAATCCCAAGCTCAATTAAGCCCTATTACCTAACCCTTACAACAAAAACCCTACACCCTAACCTCTGAACCCTAATCCCTGAACCACCCCATCCTAAACCCTACACACACCAAAATCCCAAAAACCCTAAATCTCCCAGTGCGGTGTCTTGCCTGTCCTGAATCGTTTCAGCAAGACAGGCGAGAAAGGCATGGAAAAGCTGAAATCGTGCCCAGGCGACTCCTGTCTGCCTGGCTCGGAATTTCTATAGGGTTTAGGGTGTAGGATATATGATATATGGGTTCTAGAGGGTTGTATAGGGGTCATATTGGGGTTATATAGGGATAATGGAAAAGAAAATGGAAACTACTGTAATGGGGTTATATAGGGTTTAGGGCTTAGGGTTTGGGGTTTAGGGTTTAGGTTTTAGTGTTTAGGGTTTATGGTCTGGGTATTACCAATGAAATTTAGGGGTTTAGGGTTTATAGATTCGGGGGTCGTTGAGTTTAGGGATTTCGGTGTTTAGGGTATTTAGATTTAGGGGTTCAGGGTTCAGGGGCTACTTGTAGGGGTTTAGGCTTTGGGCCCCTTGATTAGTTATGCTATGCCCTGCCAGGAAAGTCTTCGTTCTCGCCGCCCCAAGAATGTTGCGTCACGCGGCCACCAGCACGGGTCCAGGAGGCATGCTTCCAATCCGGGGATCTCTATATGAGCTATAATCTAAACTCCTAGTATCCCCCTTGATAACCTTTATGGTAGTCCCCAATATAATTCCCTATATAGCCCTGTTTAAGGAGTTTAGACTATAGCTCATATGACCCCAATAAACATCACTTTGGGTGGTTTCTCAACCCTTTTTTCCACCACCACCCCCCCTCCCCCACACAACAAAAAAAAAACGATGCTGAAAACGCTTGAAATGCGCAATATAAGAAACCCTGCATGATGGAAAAGGAGACCACGGCGGCCCATTAAAGCCAAACAAAAGGCGCAGACCTGTGTGGTCTGCTCTTGAGGATCGTTTAGGTTTTAAGGTTTAGGGTTTAGGGTTTCTGCTTTAGGGTTTAGGGGGTTGGCCCCTTAAACCCTTTGAAAAATATTGTATATAGGGTCCCCAATTAATGCCAACGGGTGATGTATCAAATATCAAAGGGCCTACTCCCAGGGCAAGGTTTGGGGTGTGGGCTTCAGGGCAATAGTTGTATGGGAGGAATATAATCCCGTATACTGCAGCGGGCGGAAATTTCGTCGCACTGCCATGTCTTCAACTTGAAACTTGCCAACCCCCATCTCCCCGTAGACTCCTCCACCAACCAGCTCAAGGCCTCACGTTCTCCGTCTGGAACAGTTAGAGTATCATAATCTCATTCTAGCGTGGTAAATCCTCCACTAGCAAGGCCAGTAAAAATGAGCTTCTGAGTATTCCATGTCCTCCGCAATATCGAAACATGTACATGCCACAAAGCTATCTGCCTGGCGATAGAGGCAATTACTGGGCGTGGGGTCCACCTAGTGGCCAATTATCAACAAACAGTGCTGTCCACACGGTGCGGGCCACGGCCCGTGTAGGATACAGGGTTTGGGGAGTTTAGGGTTTTAGAGTGTCGTGATGAGTAATTAAGTGCATCCTACCTAGAACGCAACACCTCAACCTGCACCATGTGGGTTCTGGGCCCCAACCCGCACTGAGCCCTTGCATGCCGCTGTCACCTGAACGCTTCAAACCTTGAAAACCCAAACCTTTCACCGCAACCAGGAAAGCCCTACACCCCCCCCCAACCACAAGCCCCAAATCCTTAACCCCTGAGCCTTCCTGAACCACACAGACCTTGGACCGCGGATGTCCGGATGAAAGATACTGAGCTACAGAAGTTGAACCTGTCCTACTTGCAGGTGCTTAAGGGAGAGTGCAGGGATGGATACAGATACTGTTGCAGGGGTACTTGTCTAGGGATTTACTGTAGCTTCCATACAGAAAGGCCCCCAATCTGGACCTCTACATACTACAATCCTGATTTGGGATACCCCAAAAGCAGACTTCTGATATTGAAAAAACCGCAAATCAAGGTTCTATGGGGAATGTATAGGGAGTGTATAGGGGTCCACAGGCCCACCACTCCCTCAAAAGCACCAGTAAGCCTAGAATACCCCCCAAGCTCGGTAAGGTCCGAATAGGCTCCCATACCTCCACACGCTTTAGGGCATGTAGACTATTGGGGTTATATTGGGGTTATATTGGGGTTATATTGGGGTTATATTGGGATTATATTGGGGTTATATTGGGGCTATGGAAAATAAAATGGAAACTACCATAATGGGTTTAGGGTTTCGGGCTTAATATAGACCCCTGATCAATAAACCCCCTTTCCCGTAGTAGGGATTATCATTGGGATCCTAATCCTAATATTCAGGCCCTTAAAGGGAGGGGGTAACCCCAAGTACCCAAAGTTTAGTAGGTTTCTGCATCTCAAGTATATAGTAGGTATAACTCCTGAAACTGTCGGTGCTTCGGATTACAGGTACTTTGCCCCAAAGCCGAAACCCTAAACTTTCCGGTGGTAAGTAGGGAATAGGGGAATGGATCTCTGCGGTGATCGCTATACTCCTCCTCCTCCACCCCCTACTTATCATCAGAAATCCATCCCTCTATGAACCCTTAACCCTAAAGAGGCTAGAAAGCATCCCTAAACTCTCAGACCCTCAAACCCTGAAACCGCAAAACCCCTAAAACTCTAAAACCCTGAAACCCTAAAGCCCTAAACCCCTAAGACTTCTGAAAACCCTGAACCGGAAAAGTCTGAAGGGCTTCAGGCTCGAAGCAAACCCTAAACCTTAAGGTTGAAACTTTCTGCCTTTTTAGGGTGTAGGTCGGCTTAGGGTTCAAGGGTTTAGGGTTTAAGGGTTTAGGGTTTTAGGTTTGAGGATTTAAGGGCTTAGGGTTTAAGAGTTTAGGGTTTAGGGTATTGGGGTATTAGGGCATTAGGGCCTAGAGTGTCTGGTTTCAGCTAGGCTTGCAGAAAACCCTGATCCCTGAATACCGCGGTTTTGTCATTTTCTAGTCCATTCCGTACTGAATCCCAAGTTCCAAAAAACAAAACCCTAAACCTTAAAGCATAACGTGTCTTCGTGGCTTCTCGGATTCCTCTTGCGCCCTCAGCTGCAGCCGGGGGCGAAGTCCCAGAAAGCACCTGGGTTTAGGGTTTAGGTTTTGGGATTTAGTGAGGAAAGCTTGGGGCTTAAAGTGTATAACGGATACAGTTAGCAGAGATGATGGAATTAGCCCAGGCTATGAAGACCTCAGGGCGTTCAGAACCCATTCCCTGCTCCCTCCACCCCTCCCTGCGCCCTCCTCCCCCTCTCCCCCCCCCATCACCCTCCTCCCCTCCCCCAAACAGAAAAACGCTGATCGAAACTCCCTCACTAAAGGCTACTGTACTGGACTAGCCACTAAGCCCAGCCAACCCCCTCCATGAATGCTGGAACAGGCATGCAACAAACACGTCTGAGGTGAGGCTTGCCTCCGTTACCCCCTCAACCCTAAACCCCACGTGTCAACTACATGCCATGACCTATTTGTGTGCTCCGCGCCCTGCCAGCCGAGGCGGGCGCGCGATAGCGTTTGTAATTATGACAGGACTCAAGCTTTGGAGTTTTGGTCTTAGGGTCTTGTGGTCTAGAGTTGCAGTTTTGAGATTAGTGTGTTGAGGCTAGGTTTTAGGGTTTAGGGGGAATGCTGGGGGTTACAACACCAAAATAGTCAGAATGGGGGAGAGCCAAATGGAAACGAAAATGGAAAAGACAGTGGAACCTGGGGTAAAGGGGTAAAAAGGGGATTTCCCCAATTTAGGAGCTATACTGAAGTTATGTAAAGATTGAAGTTCCAAAATATGATGCAGGAGTCAAATTGTACCGTTCGAACGGTGGGAATTCAAATGGACAAGAAAGTGGACAGCGAAGTGGAAACTGGGATTGTAGAGAACTATAGGATCTTTTCTCAAGAACCCTAAACCCTACATGCTCCTGGGGTATCCTCAGGGACCCCAGGAGCATGTAGATCATGTGTAGGGTTTGTTTTTTCGGGGATTCTTCAGGTCCAAATCAAGAGGCCCTGAAAACACCAAGCCCTAAACCCTTCAAGAACTCAAGGTGCTTAACTCCAAAATCAAACACCTCAGGTAGCGTGTCGTACGGCACATGGGGCGGTTCCGGAAAATTGGGAGCCCTGTATAAGGGTGCCTATAGTAAGGACTACAGTATTTTGAAGTCGAAATTTAACGTACACACCACTACACAACCAGAAAATTTGCGGCGTATCTAACCAAGACTCGGTTCAACTATACCTAAGGACATCCCCATAAGACCTTATACGCTTCTTTGCATACCCTTATAAATCAAACACCCCGCATGGAGGCACAAGGTAATTGTAACCTCCCACCGTGTTTATAACCCACGTGTGCACCCCCTACTTATCCTTACATATGCGCTCTAGTTTAACCTCCTAGTATCCCCCTTAATAAGCCCTACTTCTCCCATATAATCCCTTATATAAGCCCCCCTTTAGGAGTTTAGAATCTAGCTCATATAGGGCCATCTGTAGGCTCTAGCAACAAGTATACTTGGGATAGAAATACTCTAAACCTGGAAGAAGAAGTGACGAGCCCCTAAGTCCCCCTAACCCTAACCCCTTACACTCCCGGAACGAACATGGAAACCCAAAAAAGGCCCCATAAAGACTACAGTCCGTCTAAAAGGGGGCTATATGGGTTTCCATGTTAGTTTGGGGGAGTGTAAAACCTGAACCCTACACTCCCCAAACCCTGGAGCTTAAACCCTGGACATTAAGCCCTGAACCAAAAACCCTGAACGCTAAGCCCCGAAGCCTAAACCCTGAACCCTGAACCATAAAACACTGGCCTCTAAACCCTAAACTTGAAACCCAGACCTCAGCCCCTTTACAAGAGATGTAGGGGGTTTCCTAAAATCGGGGGTCCCTTTTCGGGGCCCAATAAAAGGGATTCTAATGAGGGGACTACATTGGAGTCCCTCTATTTGGGGAAATTACAATTTGAGCTAGAGTCTAAACTCCGACTATCCCCCTTAATAATTCTGTAATACTCCCGTATATAACCCCCTTTCAGGAGTTTAGATCCTAAACCCTAAATCCTATAACCTAAACCCTATATAATCCCCCATATAACCCTTACATATTATACTTCAATGTTCAATGGGTTAGTAGGAGTTTAGACCCTAAACCCTAAACCCTTTCCGGGCAAGTACCATTTCTACAGAACGAGGAGCAGCTCAAGGGTCGGCGGGCTTCCTTCCTGGGCTGGGCCAGAAAACCCTTGAGGAATTGGGTTTAGGGTTTAGGGTTTTGGGTTTAGGGTTTAGGGTTTAGGGTTAGGAGATTCAGGGTTCAGGGGTTCAGGATAGGGTTAAGGGATTTAGGAGCTTTTCCAGGGACTTGGGATGAAGAGCTTAGGAAATCAGGGTTTAAGGATTCATTGAATTAAGTTTAGGGTTCAAGGATTTAGGATTTGGGGTTTAAGGTTTAGGGTTTAGGATGTAAAGCTTTTTGGCTTTGTGGATTTGCGACTTCAGGATGTGAAGTTTAGCTTAATCCCCAAGCGCCCCTACAACCCTAAGCACCCCAAAACTGTCCCATAAACTTTCTACACCCCTAGATAATACTCTAGAATCCTAAGCTAAGGTTTTCAGGGGTTTTTGGGCTGGAGAAACCCTAAACCCTAAACCCTAAACCTCGAGGTTGATACCTTTAAGCTGAATACCCCGAAGTCAAGGCATCGGATTTAGAGTTTGGGGTGTTAGGGTTTAGGACTTTAGGGTGTTAGGGCTTAGGGTTTAGGAGTTTAGGGTGTCAGGGCTTAGAGTTTAGGAGTTTAGGGTGTTAGGGCTTTGGGATTAGGGTTTTGGATTTAGAGTTTGGGGTGTTAGGGTTTTGGGTTTAGGAGTTTAGGGTGTTAGGGCTTTGGGTTTGGGAGCTTAAAGTGTTAGGGCTTTGGGTTTGGGAGTTTAGGGTGTTAGGGTTTTGGGTTTGGGAGTTTAGGCTGTGAGGGCTTTGGGTTTGGGAGTTTAGGGCTTTAGGGTTTTGGGTTTTGGGTTTAGAGTTTAGGGTGTTAGGGTTTGGGGGTTTAGGATTTACGGTTTGCATTGTACACCCTGAAGTCTGTGAGTTTACCGGGTTGTTGTTAAAGAAGTGAAGATAGGGTTTAGGGCTTAGGTTAAGGGGCTTGAATTAAGCTACCTTAAAAATGGGTATGTGGCAGATAACAGGCCTTTCTTCTTAGAGTAACTTAGTTTAAGTTCCTTAAAAGCAACCCAATTTAGGTTTGAAGGGTGTAGAGCTGGGGGTTTCTGGGGGCTAGGCTTAAGGGTACGGTGTATAAGGCTTATAGCTTCTAGGGTCATGAGGAATTAGGGAAACAAGGGTATAGGGAGCCTCCTAGGCTCAAAACCCTAAACCCTAAAACCCTAAACCCTAAAGCCCTCAAACCCTAAACCCTAAACCCTAAAACCAAAAAAACCCTAAAACCCTCAAACCCTAAACCCTGAAACCCTGAAACCCTCAAACCCTAAACCCTAAAACCCTCAAACCCTAAAACCCTCAAACCCTAAACCCTAAACCGCGTGCTTTGGGCTTAGAGACTTGGAGAGTGAAGCGGGCTTGCAGGAGCTTTGAAGCTACCATGGTCCCCGTTTCAAAGTACATGGGGTTTAGGGTTTAGGGTTTAGGGTGGCCTTTTTGGCACCGCTTGGGGGCGTCCATACTTGTAGTGCGGAGTTTGAGGCTTAAAGCGTTAAAAATTCAGAGATTTAGGCATCGGGGTTGGGAGATGGAGCTTTGGGGCTTGGGGCTGCAGAGATAAAGCTTTAAACTTCAGGGCTCCGTAGTTGGGCTGAAGCACGCAAGGGTTTTGGGTTTGTGAAAACTGCCGAAGCCCATGTGAGGCCTTCTCCCAGCGTGTGCTTTTTGCAGAAGTTGTATGGGTTACATGCAGGTCCAGGTCCCTTTGAAGCGCTTCAGGGCACTTTGGGATCGCCCATAAATACCTAGGTTCGCAGCCACTATCTCTAAGCCCGATTCCCTAAACCCTAAACCTTAACCCTAACCCCCATATGCACAACCTTATACACCCCTTTGAGGGGTATAGTCCCCCTTAAGTAGATAGAATATGGCTTTGGGTACGTTATAATAAGATCCCCATATACCCCATGTTCTATCCACTTAAGGGGGACTGTAAGTAGATCCCTAAACACTCAGGGCTGACATCACTGCCGCCAGTGCACCGGGCGCCGGAGTCCCCGCAGCTGACCGAGAGCAAAACAAGCTTCCCCTGAAGTCGGATTAGGGGCGGGTTTAGGGCTTAAAGGTGTTGCGTTTCAGAGTTTAGGGTTTAAGGGTTTAGGGTTTACGGTTGGGGATCTAGGGTTGAGGGTTGAGGGCTGAAGGTTGAGGATTTAGGATTAAGGGATCGGGGTTAAGGGTTTAGGGTGCAGGGATCTAGGGTAAGACTGGAAAGCCGGATGGAAAGCCAAATGGAAGCTACTACTTTGGGGTTTAAAGTTCAGGTGCAAGGTTCAGGTCTTGAGGCATCATGGAAAGGAAGGGCTTAAACCCTAAACCCTCTTCATATCGCGAGTGTTTTTGGAAGGGAAGTAAGGTTAAATTCTAAACCCTCTGCATATCACCAGTCTTTTGGGAAGGGAAGTAATACTTTCCCAAAATAGGGGAAACCCCAATGTAGTCTAAATATACTATAATCCTTGTTACTGGGAACCCAAGAAAGGGTACCCCAAATTTTGGGAAACCCTATACCCTCATCCCTAAACCCTAAGAAACCCCATACAACCCTTACAATATCCCTATATAACCCCTATAAACCCCTTTAAAGTTTGGGAAACCTTCAAGTAGGGTTTGGGGCAACGCTCAGGTTCGGGGATCACCAGGCTCAACCCTAAGCCCTGAACCCTTACAGGGTTTAGGGTTTAGGGTTTAAGGTAGTTTCCATGTTCTTTTCCATTATCCCTATAGAACCGCCATCAAAACCTATATACACCCTATATAATTCCTATATAATATGATGGTTGCCATTTTGTTTCCATCATCCCTATAGAACCCCAAATAACGCAGGGTATGGAGGATTTTGGCAGGCGCATCGTTCCAAGCAGGCACGGTTCGTTCCTGGGAAGGGTATAGGGCTTAGCGCCTAGGGGTTGTGCGGGATTAGGGATGAAGGCTTAGGCCTCGGGATTTGTGAGGGCTAAGACTGACAAGAGAAAGATGCTATTTTGACAACGCGACATCGAAGACTGACAAGGAGTTCCGTAGCGGTGGCAGTCATGGGCAGTGGTGGCAGTGATGGCGATGACGATGATGACCGGTGTGTACTCTGAAAGAATCAAACAGCAGCATGCGACAGGTCCTAACAAGACCCAGACAAGAAAACCCAAAGAGCGAAAAGGATTCTTGCCTTCAAACTTTAAACAGAGCCCGAAACCCTGAAAGCCAACACCACAAGTCTATAGTCCCCCTTAAGTAGATAGAATATGGAGTATATGGAGATCTTATTATAATCTACCCAAAACCGTATTCTATCTACTTAAGGGGGACTATAGTCGCGTAACCCTTCGCCACCCGCTGAGTGTGGCACTTTTTCTAGGCTCCTCCTGGCCTTCCATGCTCGCTTAAGAAATGAAAACCTGAACCGTTAGGGTTATAGGGTTTAGGGTTTAGGGGTGCTTTCTGCGCCGACGTAAGTTTTGAGTATTACTCTTACTCACATGACGCACGCGCATGAATCCAATACGGTAGTTCCCAAACATCATACGGCTCCGAGGGAGCAAGCAATCCAAACATGGAAAATGCCCCTATGCGGGCCCCTGACCCACAAACACAGCTTTCGGAAATCCTCGAAACCCAACACCCTGAAGCCTTAACATTCTCTAAACCCTAAACCCTAAACCCTAACCCCTAAACCCTAAACCCTAAACCCCTAGACCCTAAAACCCTAAACCCCTAGACCCTAAAACCCTAAACCCTAAACCCCTAAACCCTAAACCCCCCGCGGTCTCAACCCACAGCTCGCCTCCTCCATTGTCGCTATCGCAGCGCAGGACCAGACCCCCTCGTTCAGGTGCGATGAAGATCTTGGCGTTCAGGGTTTAGGGTTTAGGGCTTGGACACCTAAACCTGAACCCCAAGTGTATGTAGAATAATGGCCTTTTGGGCTATTTTTAGGGGTTTGGAGCCATTATCTAAGCTACTTTTGGGGTCCAGGTAGGGCTTAGGATTTAGGGTTGCGGGTTGAGCCTCTAAGTTGGGAACCCCAAGGCCTCACGCACCTTTAAGAGCTACATCCGGAAACCCTAAATCCTGAACCCTAATTAAGCCCACATCACTAAAAATTGTCCAACCCTAAACCTACATCCCTGAACTCCAATTTCTTTGCAGAAAAAACAGATTGTAACTTCACAAGCCCTGAACCATAAACCCCCAACTCTGTACATACCTACATACATACATACATACATACATACATGCCTATGTACATACGTACGTAAATACGTACGTGCATACGTACATACCCACATGCATAAATACAGGCATACAGACAGACAGACATACATATGCCACCATATGACCGGTAAAACAGATCCGCCCAGAAACTCCGCTCCGCGCCGAGCGCCAGGAAACCTGTGGCCCGATGCCACAGCAGCTGACGAAGCTTTCCTGAGCGGTTAAGGATTTTTTTGTTTTAAGGGTTTAGGGCTTAGGGTTTGGGGGTTTTGAGGTTTAGGGGTTTAAGGTTTAGGGGTTTAAGCTTTTGGGAGTGCACTGGTAGAGTTGTTTTGCTTAATGGGGCTATTCAAGGGTTATATGAGGTCCAACATAGGGTTCCATGGGTGTATCAACGTATCTATAGAGTTATACAGGGTTCTTTAGGGTTCTGAAGGGTTTTCTGTGATTATGAAAATTGTACGAGATACAATCAACATTACCCAGATTGTAAATGGACGTGGGTTCCTTATTAGGGACTATATCATTGAGCATACTAAACTACAAGTGGGACCCCTATGTCCCCTGTTAAGGGGCCCTTAGTAAGGCCAATATTGACAGCAGCCCAAATGAACTATGGTCTAAACTCCCCAGTATCCCCCTTAATCACGTCCCCTAAACCCGAAACCCTAAACCCACTATGTACCCCCTTTTAAGGAGTGAAGCTCTGCAGAGCATTGTTTGACATTGCTTCAGGGGTTTGGGGGGCATGGGTTTTACGCTACGCGGCTTTGGCAGGTGGGGCTGAGGAAGAGTAGGGTTGAGGGCTTTGGGTTTAGGGTTTAGGGTTTGGGGTGTGGGGGGTTTGCAGTGTAGGAGTTTAGCGTTGGAATGGCAGAACACTGTTTTTTTTTTGGATCTGGGCTTTTAAGGATTCCTTTCAGTTTTTTGTTTGACACGATCCTAACGGGCTGTTTGGCCGCCTCGTATGCCCTAAACCCCTAAACTCTAAACCCCTAAACCCCTAAACCCCTACACCCTAAACAGTGCAAGGTTTTTCCATCCACAAGGTCAACTCCCTGCCCGGGTTCAATGGGCCATGAAGAGAGACAGGCCCCCCCCATCCACCCAAAACCTCAAGGATCTCCAAGACATCTCCAAAACGAAAAAATGGGGGTTTGGGGCGTAGGGTTTAGGACGTACGGTTTAGGGTTTCGGGATATAGGGCTTAGGGTTGAGGTCTAGGGTTTAAAGCTTTAGCCCCCAGCCTGCCAAACCTATCTGAACCCAACTTGAAGCCCATACCTTGGGTCAATTCCGCCACCCAGGAATGGGCACCACAAGCGACTATTGTAGACATGTTAAATCCCTGTTAATTCCATATTAAGGAGCTATTACTATAAGGGGGCTTGACCTAACCCATACCAAGCTTGCCAGGTCACCAACCACGGTAAAGCGGCCCTGCTGGTGCAAGAATTACTTGAATGGTACAAGGAGTCTCATTGAGTCATGCCCACGGGCTCTTCAAAGGGGCGCAGAGGTACCAAGGATTCAAGTTGTTCACTGGCCCTCCCTAAACCCTAAACCCTAAACCCTAAGCCCTCACCCAGTGACAGTTAGGGGTTTAAAGTTTAGGGAACCATTAGATAGTAAGTGCTCTTGGGTGGGGGCAGTACCCCCAGGATTAGGGATCATGGTCGGGAGTTCGTTTTGGGTTTCCCTAAACCCTAAACCCCTAAACCCTAAACCCTAAACCCTGATTTTTGTGGTGCTTAGACTGAGGACATTTCTGCTTTGAGAGCTAGGGATGCTTTTCTCGGCGCATAAACCCGAAACCCTGAACGCTTAGACCCTAGACCCCAACCTAGACCCTTGATCCCTAGACCCTTGAACCCTAGACCCTTGAACCCCTAAACCCTAAACCTGAACCCCAAGCCCTAAGACCCCTTAACCCCTAAACCCAGCTGAATGCGCTCCGGTGAGACGGCCTAGAGCTATGGTTTATAAGAGTTGATTGAATGGTCCTTCGGGGAAAGTCCTTCAGGGTGTAGGGTGTAAGGTTTAGGATTTGGGATTCAAGGTTTAGGGTTTAGCGTTCGGGGTGTTCATGTAAGCGTAGAAGGAAAAGCTACAATAAAAAGGATGTTGTCCAAAAAGGCAGCTTTGGGAACAGGAGGTTGGATCCAATACCACGTTGGATATATATCTCAGGTCCTTCATGGCCCCAGAAAGCCTTGTTGAGGACTTGCGGTTCATGAGGCTGAAGAAGGAACCCGTTAAACCCTAGCCCAATGCCAGACCACCCACACAAGGGTTTAGGGTTTAGAGTTACTTGGGGCCCTATAAAGATCAATTCCTATGGCATTATCGGGATTAGGTAGGGATTGCGGGTAACGACCATTTTGGATATGATCAAAAATACATCTGCAAACCCTAAACCCACAAGCGCCGGGCCAAAGCCTCAACCTCATTTCCGAACCCTGCGCACTAAAAAAGGCAAAGCCCTAAACTCCTAAACCCTATGTAAACCCCAAAAAAACTAAACCCTAACCCCTACATAACCCCAGCGTACGATAGTAGTTTCCATTTTCTTTTCCATTATCCCTATATGAACCCTAAACCCCAAAACCCCTAAACCCCTAAAACCTACAACTACCTAAACCCTAAACCCCTAAACCCCTAAGCCCTAAACCCTACACCCTAAACCCTACATAATCCCCTATGTACTGTAATCCCTATAGAATCCCCTATATAATCCCTGTAGACTCCCCTATATAATCCCTATATAATCCCCATATAATCCCTATATAATCCCCTACCTAAAGCCCAAAACCCTAAACTCCCAAACCCTAACCCCAAAACCCTCAAAATCCTAAACTCTAAACCCCTAAGCCCTAAATCCGAGTTCCAGCCTCACATCGCAGCGGAGCCAAGGTGACGACTCCTGGCGCAGGCTTAGAGTTTTCTTAGGGTTTTAGGGTTTAAGGGTTGAGGGTTTTCGGGTTTTAGGGGTTTAGGGGTTTAGGGTTTTGGGGTTTTGGGTTGAGGGTTTTAGGTTTTAGGGTTTTACGGTTTTAGGGTTTCGGGTTTTAGGGTTTTGGGGTGTTGGGGTTTTAGGGTTTAGGGTTTTGGGGTTGAGGGTTCCAGGGCTTCGGGCTCAACCAGAACTGTAGATATGACCCAACCACAACCATACCTGTGGGCCTAGAAGACTTGCAATAACGATATCAGGCTCCGCAGCTTACGTGCATGTCCTTCCAAATGCTACCTAGCTCCTAGTTCCGTTGTAAGGAACAACCTTTTCAGAATTTGTATTGATGCGAGTACAAACTTGCAAACCCACACGCCAAAAGCAATTACAAACATCTCGAATGCGGCTTATTGTGTGGCTTTCAAAAAACAGGCGGACCTAAGATAAATGAATTAAGCCCCATACAACGACCCCTAAGAATCCTAAAAAGAACCCACCGTTCACATCCCTTCCAGGGCTACCCCTACAGCAAGACAGCTTTGTTGCATTCAGCCACATATTACCATTGGGATTTTCCCAAGAATGAGGGGTACCTTTTTGGGGGTCCCCAAAATAGGGACTATGGTATATTGGGGTCTATATTGGGTCCCCATTTTGGGAAACTACCATTATAGCGACCATAAAACTCCACTTGAATTGACTGGGCACCTGAGCTTCTCATGACAATGTGTTCAGGAAGCCCACATACGAAATCCTGAACTTACTACTGGTGCATCAGGTACAGTCGGGGAGTGAACCCCGAAGCCTTTATGATCGCACCATAGTTCACTGACCCACTCCCCTTGAGCACCAGCTGAACCTACGTCTTTAACCCCGGACCCTAACCCTGACCCTGAAATAATACAGCAGTTTCGATTTTCCTTCCCACTCCACCACGACCCCTGGAGCATCAGGCATCGGCAAGAGTAAGGAGGCTAAACCAAGATCCCGAGCTGGATACACCAATACACCCCTATAGCTCCTTTCGATTCAAAAGCCTAATATAAGTAAGCTGTTTCGGGCTTGAAGTTTATTTACTGATTCCTGGCCGGGGATAATAGGCGAATGCAAACCCTATAGAATCCCCATGCAGTACACCCCCTCATTCCCTACTAAGGGCCAGTAAGGTTTAGGGCTGGAAGCTTGGGTTCTGAGTAAACCCTGAACCATAATCCCTAAACCCCAAGTTCTAAACCTTAAACCCTAAACCTGAACCCTGAACCCCTAAGCCATAAACCCCAATCTCTAAACCCTAAACCTCGGAGACCAGGTCCTGGGCCCACCCGTGGTCCACAGCACGCCATTGGGATTCCATGGCGACGCTGCGTGATCTCAAGAACCTGTTTGAGTAGTCTTACGAGGGGTTAGTAGGGAAAAAGGGAACATGTAATGTAGGTAGGGAGTATACAAAGATTGTATTCGATAGCTCTATTTGAAACCAGGAAGTTGAGTAGATTGTTTTGACTTGCTTGGCACGTTAAACATTTTTCACAGTGTGCGCGGAACAACTGACTGCACAGGTTTCGAGGGCCATGATTTGGAATCCATGGATGCGTTCGTCCACGGCCGGGATAGCTGGTAATGTTCAGTCAGAGAACTGAAAACTGGTCGAGCCTGAATTCTAAGGCCAAGACTGCAGTCAACTCAGCTGAGGCTTGGGGGCTCGGGACTGGCAACACATTGCTAAAGATCTGTTAAATCGCCTTGCATACGCAAGTCCCTACTTTCTTCAAGCTTCCACTTGCTGGGGAAGTGCTGACAGTTAGCAAACTAGATATGACATCAAATGGTAGTTCCTCCAAATAGGGAGACCGCAATATGGACACCAAAAATCTTATACTCATCATGATGGGGGCCCAAGAAAAGTACCTTAATGACAACAGCCCCCGTCTGCAATGTTGACCTCACATTAGAAAAAACCGCGTAACTGCGGAATCCAAATCCCAGAACGTAATTACCAACCCCCCCCCCACCCGGTATTTGCAAAATCCAATCCGCCAAAACGCAAAATTTTGGAAGCGCTGAAGGGCAATGTGCAGTATTGGCGAGGACTGCTATTGGTTGCGACGACTGGAGCTCCGGCTCATGGACCCAGATGCCCTTAAGTACGGGGGTTCGGGCCCACATCTTCGGGGGGTGGGGGGGAGGGGGCAGGGGGGTTTCTTATGGTGAGGTGAACATTATCCTGAAAAGCGTCACACTCCAACTGTTGCCGACCATCTACGAACGAGAATGAAACCTCATCCAAATTGCCATTTAGGAGCTTCAATTATGTCACCAATAAAATGAAACTAGATTCTTACATTTCTCACCATGACAACAAGTTTGTTTTCACGTTCCGTAAGAACAACCTGCGTATTCGGAACCTTTGCAACGGAAAGCTCAAGCTGCACACGCGAAATCTCAACGGGATAAATTGTACAACACCTGCCGGCGAAACATCGAGAACCGCGAAATCAAGCCATGGTGTAGTTTGAATGGTAAGGTTCAAACACACTCAATTGCCATCGGCTTCTAAACCATGGTGAAATGTTGAATCTTTGGCAGCCCAACGAAGCAAACATAAGGTCCACTTTCTGGCTCCCCCCAACACTAACCCCCAAACCTTCTGCCGTAAACCGAGCGTGGATGCTTACATGAGATATAGTCTAAACTCCTAGCATCCCGCTTGATAACCCCTAGTATTCCCCCTCCCTATGTACTCCCTCATATAACCCCCTTTACAAACTTAAGACTGTAGCTAGCATGCCAACCCTGCAGGTGGACACTGGTTCCTCTTTCGCTGCACGCGCTGCGTCGTCCAGTGGTTTGCCTGGTGCGTCACAAGGCTCTGTTGCCACGACCTAAGGTGACATCGCGCAGCTCTTCCCAAAAAGGGTTTTGGGTTTCGGGAGCAAGGTTGAATGTGTAGGGCGTTTATGTAAGGTTTGGGTTGCAGGGCTTGTGATTTAAGGTTAGGGGTTTCAAGTCCAGGGTTTTAGTTTTTTTGTTCAAGGTCTACTTTTCCTGTCAGTAGCAATATTGGGGCAAATTCCGTGACAACCGGTACCAGCAGGGTTTTGAAATCTCCCACTGCCAAGCCGATAGGCCTTTGGGAATTTGGTCAAGGTAGTAAAATAGTGAAAGATTCGGAAACGCTGATGGAAGTGTATCAAACTGACTGTTCCCTCATCCGAAGTGGGCCCTTAGAATGCTCATCAATCTCCTCATCAGAATAATTCCAATGTATCTCTAAGGTCATTGGAGGCCCCCATTTTCACAAGCCCACCTTTGTCTGTGCAACGTTGCCAAAATTACTATGGGGGTTAAGGCTTCGAGCCATGTACTGCAAGTAAATGCCACTTTGGAGCCGTTTAGAGAAGTCCCTGTCATGATGGAACGCTATTTGTTAAAATAATCAGGAGGACCTTGACCGTGAGACGCTGGCCTTTCAACATCAAGATCCTGGCTGGTTTTGGAATGCGTGTTAGCCCTGCTAACGCGGCTTATCGCGCGAAACACCGGCGACTAGGATCTGCTCTGCGCAGCACTCACTGCTGTGAAATGGGCTACGACAACTATGAGACAACGCGTTTACCCTGTCTCCAGAAGGTGTGTTTTTAGGAGCAGTGTAATTCAGGATTTTTTTACATTTACACCCCAAAACTCTGGGTAAATTTGGGTGTCAAAAATGGTGTAAGTGAAATTTAGGCGTCACCTAAATTGCATTAAGAGGTCGCCGAAATTGATTTAGGTGACACCTAATTTTTCACTTGTGTTTTCAGGCTGAATTTTCTGTGCAGAAACCACCACCACAACATCCTTCTTCTTGTTTTTTGCAAGAAATCTGAATAAGACTCATCCTCTGATGTTGCCCTTGCATGTACAAAAATCTCTTGCCCATCCGCTGCTGAGGTTGCCTGTCTTCCCTGAAGGAAGAGGGGAGTGCTCGTGGATCAACAGCAGCCCTTGAAAGCCCGTTGCCCGGGTGCGTGCCCCCATTTCTGGTAGCCTGGACTGTGGTTATCCAGCTTGGGAGGTGAGTGGGCAAGATGACATGTCTAAGACCTTCTGCATGTAAAAAAAGGGTCCAACATCGAGAAACACTAGGCATGAGTCAAGATTAAACAAAAATAACAATACCAATACTGTTGACCCTAAATGCAGACCTCGCCTGTGCTTGACCCTCCGCACGCAGATCTAATACCACACCAAGCCTACTTCAGTAACCCCATTTAACGCCCATCAAACCGAACACCCCTTAAAAGCCACCCGCTCCTCACCAAAATGGAAACCTGCATATGGGCGACTTACTGTAAGAGGCAGGAAGGTAGGGGCGTACGACGTCCACATCACAGTAACCTTGCTATAACTTGCGCGTTCTCTGAATAATGAGCTGAGCAGGCCTGCTCGGACGGTTATGCTGCTGTCCTTTTGCCACTCCTCCAAAATCGCAAGGACTTAGGATTCAGGTCTCAAGTTATAGCCCCAAAAGGAGGCAGATACGCAAATAGTCTGTCCACAAGCCCTCAATTGTTGACTTGAGAAAGCACGTCGGCCCGAAGCACATACTTTGTAAAGGCTTGCGAACGTTGGGTAGTTTGAGGCCTTAAGCTTTTAATCTCCAAGTCTAGGGTTCGGGTTTCAAGGCCTGGGGCTTTGGAACAAAAGATAAGCTTGGTGAAGGATGTTGGGTTTTTGTTAAGTGTGGTGACGTGAGACTTCATCCAGGATTCTACCCCGAAGGACCGATTGTCTGTGGGAGGTGGGGAAGGGTTTGCAATGTACTGGAGTGCCGACAAGCGGCATACAGTTTTGGGGCCGGGTATATTGCAATTATGTATCATGAATACCCGAAATGTCAGTATATACCCTACAATCTACCCACACCATCCACTTCTGCCCAGTGCGTCTTCATGCGCGTGTGTATACATGCAATCCCCTTAAGTAGATAGACCATGGGATATATGGGGATGTTATTATGATGGTCTTGGGGAGTTCCATATTCTATCTACTTTAGGGGGACTGTGTATATATGTAGATGTATGTACAAAACCATTTCTCTGGACGTGATCCTGGGAGCACACCTATCAAAGAGATTTCAGCTGGGGCCGCTGACCTTAACCATAGGGGATAATTGTATAGGGGAGACTTACAAAAGAAAATGGAAGCTACTATTTAGGGTTAAGCATTTAGGGACGTTACACCCAAGAATGGAGACAAGAAAGGAAACGAACATGGAAAATAAATGGAACTGGTATTCTATATTGAGTTCAGCAAAGGATGTACCGCAGTTTTAGGTAAGGAGAGCGACAGAAAGGAGATGTCCGTCCGGCTTTTCTTGGGCCCAGAAACCCCAAACCCAAAACCGCACGTAGGATCCTGGATGCTCATGTCATCACGTGTGACAGACGCATTTCGCAGCAGCATGTTTCCGCTGTCAAAACCTGAAGCCCCTAGAACGCTTCAATCATCAACTCACAGCCCTACCCTAAAATCCACTCCAGAGACCGCTTCAAGCAAGCCACAGTACGGCGGCGTCGGGAACCTTACTTCAGGTCGTGCAGGGGCTCAAAGCGTTGGAAGACTGATGGGGGATGTGTAAGGATTTTTTGCAGGCTATCTGATGTAGGTGTTGTATGTTTAAAGGCTCTGGCTTTGGGACCCTCAAGGCTTTCAGCTTCACTCCAAGGTTTGGGTTTCTGGGGCCCACGGTTTAGGAGCTTGGTTGCAGTAGTGTAGGATGTCATCTGTGCGGTGGTTTTTCTGCTATTTAAGTTCCATTACAGAAACTACGCCTTCCGCGAAAGCCTTCCGCGAGTAGCGCTTGTAGTCTTTTGTGTTTCCGCCTTCCGCTGCTGCTTCCGCGAAGATGTTTCGGTTGCATTTCGAGATTTGCTTCCGCGAAAGGTCTTTGAAGACTGCGGAAAATATTCCTGCGCATGCTCTTTTCGGTTGACTCTTTGCTCTTGAATAGAGAAGCAAGATACAGGATCAACGCGGACTATAAGTGGAAGTACACGTACAAAGGGTTTCAGCTGAAGGATGACATGTTTTCAGAAACGCGGTAACGTTTACGCAATGGTTTTCATGGAGATTTCAAGTTGGAATTTAGATGGTACACGCGGCCACAATGACAGCGAGTCATTTGCATACGAGTGAAGTTGCCATTTGGCAGCTACATGCGACCGCACTAACAGCAATTCACTGGAGTTTTCCCAGGACTGAAGAAGGATTTCGTAAGCAAAGGTATGGCTATGATTCTACGATGGAGATCCAGTGCTGCATTTCGGGCTTCCGCGGACCTTCCACTGACCTTCCGCGGACCTCGCGCGCGCCGCAACCCTACGTCCTAAGTCGTAAGCCCTACACTCTAACCTATATCTAAATCCTAAACCCTGAATCCTAAACCCTAAACCCCGAGCCGCAAACCTTACGTCCAGCTGCCCTAAACCCTAAACCCTAAGCCCTACACCCCTAAACCCTAGGCCAGAATCCCAAAGAGAGAAGCTGCTCGATGCGGAATCTATGGGTTTAGGATCCAAAGCCCAGGGTTTAGGATCTAAGGTTTAGGGTTTAGGATTTAAGATGTAGGGTTTGGGGTCTTGGGTTTAGGACGTAGGGCTTAGGATGTAAGATGTAAGATTTAAGATTTAGGGTTAAGGATTTAGGTTTTCGGGTTTGGGGTCGGATGGGCTTTCGGTCCATCAATTCATTGGAATAGATCTGTGCTTCGGGTTTAGAGTTTGGGGTTTAGGGCTATGGTTTGGGAACCTGTGGTTCTCTTTGATCTTGAGGGCTATCTCTGCTTGAAGACCACTTGGGCTCTTCCGTACTACGGCTCTCCCTTGCATGCGCCTGAACCCTCGAAATTACACCACATCTGGGGCCTGGAGCCCACGTTTTAGGGCTCAGGTGAACCAATGAAACCTACAGGTCTGACGCTCCAAGCCCTTCCTGTCGGTTGTCGGAATCCTTGGCGCCAACTGCGAAACATAAGATCAAGTGACCCCATGAAAAATCAATCTTGAACTTCCACCACTGCTCCTTGGGGAAACGGACCAACCAGAACCAAAGCTCACAACAGTCCAGATGCCTCAATCCAGAACAGCTCTGATCCTCTTCAAGCAGGAAAGTCTTGCAAGGCTGCTTCAGTCTGCTGCCACCCCTCCGAAACAGACATGACATCACTATATATTCCAAGGCCGTTTACCTGGGCAGCAATCGAACATAATATGTAGAAAACTGTTGCAAGGCCAAAGTCACAGAGTGAGGCACCCATAGGGACTTGTGAAGACCTGAAGAAGCCAAGCTTATGATTACGATCATGGTAAGTCCGAGGATTCTGTGCTTTGGCGTTCAGACTGCGGAAAATTCTGATACAAATGCAATGGTTGCTTAGCGCGTTATGGAAGTATTGGCATGATTGATCCAATGAAAAGTCATGTCAAGTCAAAACTGAACTTGACCTGTTGAATCAATCCACTACAGGCTTCTGCCTACAGGCCTACAGCTGACAATAGAAAACGCGGGGTTTTGTCTTTTAAGCAGCCGCCTTTGTTCCGTGTTTTTGGAGCGTTTCGTTAAGCCAGCGTCGACTTGGAAAACGCTCTGCTTTGGTTGCATCGGTTTCCTGCTATTACTCTCCGAGCTAAGCTGGTCGTCAAGATGGTGTGTAAGAAGTTTTATGGCTCATAGTCTTGGGTTTTAGGCCTTGCGGCCTTGGGGCTAAAGCTAGGGGCTGGACCCCAGCAGGTACTTCTTCACTTGGAAACGCTACCTTGCATAAATGGGAAGACGACCAGACTGATTCAAGAATCGTTCAAGCTGTTCATCATAAACTCCAGACAGAGCGAAAACAAACGACTCACCTTAACCAACCACAATTGTCGTCAGGTTGATAACACAAACATACCACTTAACTTCTGCACAGGACCACTGACAATAATCCAGAGAGCGGACCAACATCAAAGATTTGGTGCTTGGGGCATGTAGTCAGAATTTCAGCGAAGTAAAAGGTTTGGACGCGACAAACGATTCGCGCCTTAAGGTTCTGAGGGCTCACGGACTTCCTGGGAATTCTAGAACTTTCTAGGCTCGTTTCAGCTGCTTGTGTTGATTGTGGCTTTTCATGCTTTCCAATGGTTGTGAGGCTACGGGATCTTGGCGGGGTTTGAGAGGAGTGCGGTTTGGACATAGGACGTGGCATGAAAAAGCAGCAAATCCAAGATGCGGGTTTTGATGCTTTAATGGGGCTGATGGCGTGGGCTTCGAGAAGCTTTACAAATGCATGGGGGCTGCCGGGTTTGCCTCATCCACTTTTCCCAAACATACCACACTTCCAGAAGACTCGTTGAGTCTAGGCAATACCCCATGCCATAGCTTGTTGCATGTTCTTCAGGGTCCTGATGAGTCCTACCCATGCCACGACGAGAGGGCTTTGTGCCAGCGAGTGAATGGTATGTTGAAAAAAGTCAGAAATTCGACCTGGAGCGTAACTTCCAAAAACCCAGCTTGCAATCACCAAACAATTTTTGGGAAATTTCAGCTACTGGTAGGACAAGTCATGCTCCTCATGCCCTCAACACCAGTCCAAAAAGTGAGACAGCACTGGCTTAGCTCACGACGCGTGGCACCGGCAAACCTCAGACGCATGCTGCCGGCACACTCACACATGTTGCAACCCCGGTGTGTCGTGACTACTTACCAAACCCAAGTAGCAACAGCAAGAGCGGCAGCAGCAGCACCAGCACCAGCACCAGCAGCAGCAGTAGCACCAGTACCACCAGCAGCAGCAGCAGCAGCACCACCACCACCACCACCACCACCACCACTTCCACCACGTCCACCACCACCACCACCACCACCACCAACACCACCACCACCACCACCAACACCACCACCACCACCAGCAGTGGTGAAATATAAACAAAGTGGCACCAGCGAATACGGCGGCAGCGGCAGCAGCAGCAGCAGATTCAACAACAGCAACATCAGCTGCCAAAGCCACAACGTCAATTGCGATCGCACTACCGCTGGCCGCCCAAATCTCAACCGCAACAGCAACTGCAACCATCAAAAGTCAAAGCAACGGCAATCACCACCAAGTTACAAATATGACGAAACATGGAACATCTACACGAAACACACAAACATATGCAACAGCGTATGGGCTTGGAAGCCCCCGTGGTAATCAAAGCCCGTGTGCTGCACCTCCTCCTTAGACTTAGCACATGAGCCTCAAGACTGCTAGCAAAGTTTGTTGCGGACAAGACTAGCTCTGCCTACTTCAGTGCACACGTGACCTGAGACAGTGCCAACCCGATTTCACAGCTCAGCCAAGGCCCTGACGAATTGACAGTAAATTTAGACAATCGTTCTTCAGCACAAAACTTGAGCCGAGTGCGAAGGTGAATCTCGCATTGAGCAGATGGTGGGGAAAGTGATCCCAGAAGTGAACCTCTAAGGCCTAGCATAAGCCTTGCAATCACAATTACCTGTACCTTTTTTCCAAGCTGGACTTCAAAGATGGTGCAGCTTCTAGCTTGCTGTTGCAAAGCTCTTGCATCAATTTGGGTGACTTGACTAGTAGCATGAACCGCAACACAAGAAGTAGTCCATAGTTCTGTGCGGAAAACTCCTACGCAATCCCATCGGAACAGGTGGAACCCCTATGCAATATTTTACATTCGGTTTGTGAGGATGGCTCATGTATCTATTCTTTCCGCACCTCCTGATCTCTAGACCTTGCAGTCGGCTTGAATTTTAGGGTTTTGACCTAGGACTGGGGGGTTGGGAACTGAGGTTTGGGAGTAGGATTTGAAGCTTAGGAATTCGGACTAGGGCTAAGGTTTAGAGATCACGGGCTGAGGCTCCCTTCTTCCCGAAGGCCTCGCAAAGATGCCAGCTCAATGATCGTGATTTCTATGCCTATACCTTTGGTACTGCCCCCACCCTGTAACTGTCTATATTCGGGGTAATATCAAATATATATATATATTATAAATAGTTATCCAACTGTTAAAGAGTGGGGCACTACTCACCCTATACTATACCATACTGGCCAAGAGAATCAGCAAACAATCTCTCACATCAATCCGTGAGTGCTTGCCCATGTCTCTCTATTCACTTTCCTAACACCTGGACCATCAATTCTAGACTCTGAACTCTTAAACTCTGAACTCTAGACCGAACACCAGCCTCAAACCCCAAGCCGCACACGTCACACAATGAGGCCCTTAGGCCCCAAACCCTCCGCCATCATAAGGCCAACATCTTACAACCTTCCTATGTGCTCCCTATATCATCCCCATATAGTCCCTATCCAGGCCCTAGACCCGAAAGCCCAACCTTTTCGAATCTGCCCAAGCAGAGCAATCTCTCGCGACTCCTCACTTCCAACCTAGGTCGTATGGGCATCCGGGCTCGTGGGGTTATAATGGAAAATCACAATGCGTGTATAGGGAAGTGTAGGGATAGTACCCCATAACGGAGGATCGAATAGGAGCGAAAATGGCAAAAATGGAAACTACCATTTAGGGGTTAGGGCGTCTGGGGTTCGCAAGCTCATGGGAACAAAGAACTAGACAGGGCCTGGGGCGCAGGGTTTTGCCCAGGTAGGCATGTTACGAAACAGGTACCAGTGATCTAGTGTACACACTTCGGCTTCTTGAGCTTGCTCAACCCAAAACCTTACTTGGGCTGTTTGATCTTAAGGTTGGGAGTGTGATTTTGGTGCTGGAAGTCCGGGACTAAGGAAGGGTCCCCTATGCGGGCCTATATTTCTCCCCATAGAATCCACTATAATCCCTAAAACTTCTAAATAATCCCCATATCCGTACATAATCCTGAAGTTCAGAGGCTCAATTGTAATCTCGCTATTGCGACCACTGCGACCAGTGTTTTTATTACCAGTATCATAGCCTTTTTTACTACCAGTTCATTACCATCATTTTTTGCCACTGTTATGCCCAGTACAAGTACTAGTACTATTCTTATTGCCATTCACTACCATCATTATTACCATTACCGTGATTATTCCTATTACAACAACCATTACTACTATTATATTACGACCACTCCTACTAGCATTAGTGCACAACAAGCGGCAGCGGTCGGGAGCAGCGCAGAATCGTAAGAGGTAGACCCCCATGTCCGGATGGTACCGATCTGGTAGGCTTCGAGGATTGTGCCTGGGCATAGACTATGATGGACATGAGTATAGGGTTTAGGGTTTAAGGGTTCTAGCCATGCCATGGCTGATTTCAACTCACGACAGTATTGGGATGATTGCTGCAGTCAGTCGTAAAGCTAACTCAAGCTTAAACGAAGATGCTCTTTAGTAATCATGGTTGTCACTCAATTGATCCACGATCTCTGACATCGTGCCCTTGAAACCTGACTGCTTGCAAAGCTCTCGCTTCTTCCCTGAACCCGCCCAGACCCTCTGTCCTTGACTCTAAAATCACACACCCTAAATTGCAAGCCGTACTACCAACCTTAAGCCACAAGCCTTAAACCCTTGAACCCTGAACCCCAAGCCCTATACCCATAACCCCCAAATCCCAAGGCCAAAATCTCTGCTCCTGGCCTGCCTCTGCCCAAGCAGAGCCATCTCTCATGCCGCGAGACTTCTTACTGCCAACCTAGGTCGCTGACTGCCAGTCTCGGGCTTCAAGGTTTCGGACATTAGGGATCCGGGCTCACAGGAGCCATTGATAATACAAGGGTAATTTAGGGTAATATAGGGATAATGGAAAAGAAAATGGAAACTACTATAATGTGTTATATTGGGATAATATGAACATAGGAAAGGAACAAGGACCTTAATAATGGAGAATCAAATGGAAAAATGGAAAATGAAATGGAAACTGGGACTATATAGGAGATTATAGGGGGTTATAGTCTAAACTCCTAGCATCCCCCTTAATAATGGAGAATTAAATGGAAA
>CAJNIZ010047307.1:0-29525 GCA_905231905.1 Symbiodinium pilosum | reverse complement strand
GGTTTAGGATTTAGGATTTAGGTTGGGTACTGCCCCCACCCAGTAACAGTCTATATTAGGGGTCCTATTAAGGGCTATATACAACAATATTTGATTCATTATCCAGCTGTTACTGGGGGGGGGCAGTACCCAAGATTTAAGGTTTAGGGTTTAGGGCTTGCGGTTTGGGGTTTAAGGCTTAAGCTGGAGAGGTTGTAGAAGACCGTGAGGACAGAGTCATGCCATTATTTATAGCGTCTTACACCTCCCTTTATCTGCGTTATATCCCCTATAACCTTACAGTCAATCCTTTCAATTCCAACTCTAAACCCTGAACCCTAAACCCTCAACCCTAAGCCCTACACCCTGAGCCCTAAAACCCAAGCCCTAAACCTTAAACCCTACCAAACCCTAAACTGGGAACCAATGATTCTCGGCTGAGGTTTGGTCCTTTGGCTTCTCCGGCCTTCGAAGTCGGAAGACCTTCACCCCAGGCCTGAAGGGCGCTAAGGCCTAAGGGTTTTTTGTGAGGTATGGGGTTCAGAGTTTGGGGGGATTCAGGGCTCAGGGTAGGGTTCAGGGCTTGGGGGTTAAGCATTCAGGGTATAGGGTTTAGGGGTTTAGGGCTGAGGGGTAATTGAGGGTTCAGGGTTTTTCAGGTTTAGAAGGGTCAGATTCATCATTCCTGCAAGAAGATGTAGGGAAGGTTGTGGCAGCAAGTAAAATCAATCCAGACAATGGAATCCTAAATCCCAAACCATAAGCCCTGAACCCTAAAACCTAAACTCCTAAACCCCCAAACCCTAAACCCCAGAACCCTGAACCCCAAATCCTAGCTGCCAAACCCTAAGCTACCAATCTGAAGTTCCTGGCATTTACTTCTTGAGCCTGGAGCCCTGATCCCTACTTCAAGGTTCAGGGGCGCTTAGTAAGTATAGGGTTTAGGGTTGAGGATTTAGGGTTTAGGGTTTAATTAGGGTTTAGGGCTTAGGGTTTAGGATTTAGGGCTTTGGGTTCAGGGCTTAGGGTCAGTGGATCATCAGAAATACATAAACTGCTGTTTGTCTCCAACTGTCCTGTGCGACCCTGTGGCCTCTGTTGTCGTGGAGATTTCCAGTGGAGAAGGTATCAGCGCAACATAGCAAGCTCAAGGTGTCGATAGCAAAGAATGCGCAGAAACAGTTGGAGAAGATCATGCAAAGCCTGGGTTGCTGTTAAGGAACTTAAATTAAGTTACCATAATGGGTATACATAGTAAATAATAGGGTTTCCCCAATATAGTAACTTAATTTAAGTTCCTTAACAGCAACCCAGAAGCCCGACTTCCTGGAGCAGCCTGAAGAGGTAGCCGGAGGTCTCATGCCGGAGCCGGAAGGCGTGGACGCTCACAGCCAGCACCTTCTCTAGAACTGGGATGCTGCTAAGGAACTTAAATTAAGTTACTATATTGGGGAAACCCCGTTATTTACTATATATATATATACCCATGATGGTAACTTAATTTAAGTCCCTTAACAGCAACCCAGAAAATTGCCGCTGGCTCGCGCAACATCCAGGCCTGACCTTTAGAAGTAGCCCAGCTGTTGGACAGAGGCCGGCATGAACAACTGAACCCCAAACCCTAAACCCTAAATAGTAGTTTCCATTTTCTTTTCCATTATGCCTATATAACCCCAATATACCCCATATTCTAACCTCAACGAGAATGGCGCAGTGATGCTGCCATCCAAGAAATCCGTCTCATGGAGGGAGATTGTTGCGCGGGTTCCTGAGATGCTAGATGTGGCCCCGGCTGGGTCCGCCTGCAAGGTGTTCGGCAGGGGGACATAGTAGGTAGGTTCAGAAGGGGATTTATATGGCTTATGGGGCGGCATAAGTTCACAGTACTAACGCTCCTCGAGCCCCCCAAGTAGATCTCAAGTCTTGCGCTGTTTTTGGCAATGCGTACGAGGCTTCTACATTAGCCCTTGACCCTGAAGCCCGAAGTCAAAAGCCAAAAAATCTGAACATCAAGCCCTAAGAAACCCTAAGCAAGCCCTAACTAAGCCCCGAGCCCAACCAAGAGCAAGCTAGGCCCTCCAAAAGGGTCGGGCTTCCAACATATTAGGTACAAAATCTTCGTTCGTGTGTACATTGGTTCCTCTAGATACACCTCGTAATTCACGACGCTTATGAGCTCGAACTCTAGAGCTCAAAGTCCAAAAGCCTCATGTGAGTCTAAGCTCCTCAAAGGGGGTTATATAGGGGATTATATAGGGGCCCATTATGTGGGTCATTAAGCGGGGTACGAGGAGTTTAGACTATGGTTGATGTGGAGAGTTAGGGGGTTTAACTAGTAGGCCTATGCCTGGAACAGCGTGGAGCCATGTAATAGCCCCTGTTATTCCCAGTCTTAACGTACTTACGAAGTCCGCCTGAGCCTAAACCATCAATGCCCCCTAAACCCTAAACCCACTGATGGCTGAAGGCAGTGTCCGTGGGAAACTTTGTGGAACGACTCCTCAGAGGCAGCCGTGCCATCGATGCCGAGGCAGAGCATGTTCAGGTTTAGGGTCGACGGGTTGGGGTTTAAGGTTTTGGGTTCAGGTTTAGGGTCCCTGGGTTAGGGTTTAGGGTTGTGCCCAAGTAATACCCATGCCTGAATAACAGCAGTGCTATTAGTATGGAAGATGGTGAAAACATTCATTTACAGCCGAAAAGATCGACATGTTGGAAATATCCGTTATGCGGAGTTGGGTGGTCATCTTGTTCGAACTTGCAGAGGTCATATCGCGCTTAGATTTCTGAATCTAGTGGTGAGGGACATACAAGGTTTTGACACGGGAGCTGGCTACGGGAATTCTTGCCTAATCTCTGAAGGACTTTTCACCCTACACCCCTAAACCCCTAAACCATCCTAAAGGTGGTATAGAATCCCGAATAGGGCTGCCGCCAAGCCCGTTGTATTCCTCATGGCTGCATCGCATCTTTGGCCATTTCGAGAAGAGGCCGGCGCAGCCTAGTATGTTCGAGCTCTCCTACCCCCCAAACCTGTCGGTCTTTTTGTGGTTTAGGGGTTATAGATTTCTAGGATTTAGGGGTTATAGGGTTGTAGGATTTACGGATTTGGGCTTATAGGATTTAGGGTTTAGGATTGAGGGGGTTTCACTTCGGGGTAATGGCTTCGGATAGGGGCCTTTGTGGCACGCACATTCTGAGATTTTGTCAGCCATGTGCAAACAAGCATGCCTCCAGGCGTTTGGCGAAGGGGATGCACCCACACAACTCAAAGCACTTCGCCAGTTCATCCAGCTGCAACATCAATCAGATGAGTCCTTTGTGCTTTACAACCAAAACCTGGCTGGATTTTTCACCTCAGCTTCCACTGAAAAAAAGACTTCTTCAAAGTTACCAGATGTTGCTCAGCTGGTACATCAAGAACGGCCCAAGCGCTGACACCTTCACCATCACACATGAGCTATAGTCTAAACTCCTTAAAGGGGAATATATAGGGGATTATATAGGGGACTACTATAGGGGTTATTAAGGGGGTACTAGGAGTTTAGACTATAACCCCTTTGATCCCCTACATAATCCTATGTTTAGTAGTCTCCATTTCATTTTCCATTCTCTTTTCCATTTGATTCTCCATTATTAAGGGGGATACTAGGAGTTTAGACAGTACCTCACATTGGGGAACTCAAACCTGAGCAGCCTTCCCATCGTGGCCAGTTTCGACGGGATCCCACTGCGGTGTTTTCCCGCATGGTGATATGAGCTGTAGTCTAAACTCCTTAAAGGGAGTTATATAGGGGATTATATAGGGGATATTAAGGGGGATACTAGGAGTTTAGACTATAGCTCATATGGTTTCAGGATCTCCGTACATGTAAACTAGAAGCCAACCTGCGGTGCTGCAGTGTGCACAGTAATGGGCTTTCCAAGCTTTGTGAAGCACGGATTGGTGTAGCTGGCTCATTTTTGGGCATCTGGGAGCCAGGAACGTGGAATGGTCCCCACGTAAAATAAACGATGCTTGGACGTTCAGGAGGGGACTCTGCAAGGAAGTTAACGACCTCTATAAGCCACGTAATCACCCTGGTTATTATCCTAAGTCCCTTGACCCTCCAAGTAGTTTTCATCTGCATGCCAAGCATTGAAAGCTATCATTTGCTTCGCAGCCGGCCCCCACAGCAGCCTTGATATTTGCTCTACCTTGTAAAGTGGACACGGGGGCTCTGCACGGGTAAACTAGTATATCTATATATATATCTATATTGAAATCTAGAGACGCATAGGCTTGAGGGTTTGCAAAATCATCTGGTCCTGTTGATATTTCGTCGTCTCTACTACCAGCACAAACCGCAACTTGAGATCATGTGCTAGCTTCGAATCGCATGGCTCCAACACGGGGGCAGGAGAGGGTTTATAGGGCCAAAAACCTTAAACCCAAATGATTACCACTCCCATGGTCCTCGATTCCTTGTATACCTATGGTATATACGGCACCTCAAACCACCTCAACATGATTTTGGCCAGCACTTTACCTTCTACATTGGTTCAAAGGTTTAGGGTTGTAGAAATTCCCTGTATAAATCCAGGCTCCATTTCATGTTCCTTTTGTTGTCCATATGGTTTTCCATTATTGCGCCGATGTATTGGTAGCTATTTGAGGATGATAGGGTCTCCTTAGCGGGGCACTCACTGGATATTCCTTCAAGCCAGGCGTTGCATATGGGATGTTGTCAAGATTGTGGTCCATTTTGAGTCGTGAGCATACAGCAGTACGGCCCTTATTTCAGGGTATTAGAAAAGGGACTAACTTTGACCGCCCTCATGGATTCCAGCAGCCTTCCAGCAGCCTCGCCCTAGACCCTAAAACAATACTACGCATGAGAGGCTTTGTGCATCGTGGGCGGACAGAAAGTGTGGAGTATCCGCGTTGATGCCGTCAACTTAGCTGTCTCAGACTGTTGATGCAGGAAGTACCCATGCTCCCCAAACTACTGCAATGCGTAAGGACTAGGAGACTTGCCTGAAGGGGTCCAAGGACTCAAATAATTAGGTTTTAGGTCCCAAATACCGTCATCAGAATGTTTTTTTGGACTTAATTTTCAAGTCCTTGGACCCTTAGGGTTAGAGTGGTCCAAGATTTCCCTCATGAGCGTCAGGCTTTAAGGTTTATCAGCTAAAGGTGTGAAGACGTTTAAGGCTGGCAGAAGTCTTTCCGCAATAGCTGAGAAAGTAGCCTTCCGCATGTTCATGATGCAGCCCCTATATCAAGCCATACTATAGCTATAACAGGAAACTGGGACGATAATATTAGTAGTTACCTATAAAGAATTTCTGGACTATAAGCTCAATTTCCATTTCATTGCCTACCTGAACCCTAAACCCTATAGGGCTATTGTCAAAATGAGGGTTGCCAAGGGGCCATTAAGGGTGGCCCGAGAGGTCCCTCTGGTAGTGTAGTGTTGTATCTTATGTGTTCCCCAATAGAAACCCATGTCCGTTAAATATATGGGGTAATATTGACTGTAGCTCATCTGGGTTGCTGTTACGGAATTTACATTAAGCCACTAGAACAAGGAAACCCTACTATTTACTTTATGCCCATATTCTGGTAACTTGCTTTGGGTTCCTTAAAAGCAACCTTGTCATATGGAGCCTCAAGCCGTTCAAGAGCCCGTACTAGACTTGACCCTTAGTTGATGTAGCATTTGGACCTCGTTGGTGAGCACTGTCGGGCGTGAGTCATCAAAGAAGAAGATGCACCAGAATATGCTCCTCTATCATTGCTCATTATTCCCTTATCCTACTCCTTACACACTTCCAGACCCTAGACCCTAAATCCTTAAACCCAAAACCGTAAAACCCTCAAACCCTAGATCCCTAAACCCAAAACCCTAAAACCCTCAAATCCTAAATCCCTAAACCACCAGTAAGACCTCTTTACATTTTTTTGGATTTGCTACGACTGGGGAGAGTCTGAGAATGGAGGGGGGCCAGGAGCCTCTGGATGCATTTATTATTGTACTACTGCGATTATAATACCTCCCAGGTAATTCCCACCGTAGTTATATATATATATATATTTCCTTTATCGTAATAATCACAATACTAATAATATTTATTATGGGAATCTGGGGTTAGGGTTTGGAGTTTAGGGTTTAGGGTTTAGGGTTCAGGGTTCAGGGCTTAGGATTTGGGGTCTAGGGTTCAGGGTTTGGGGTTTAGGGTTTAGGGTTGGGGGTTTTAGGGTTTGGGGTTTAGGATTTAGGGTTTAGGATTTAGGGTTAGGATTTAGGGTTAGGGTTAGGGTTTGGGGTTTAGGGTTCAGGGCTTAGTGGTTAAGAGTTTGGGGGTGGGGTTTATAGGGTTCAGGATCACCTCAGGATGATCTGTGGGATAGATTGCGACACACCAGCTTCATGTTTTCGATGGTCTTTCTCTTCGTGTGGGCTGCCTTTTGGTCATGCTGGCTCTTCACCTTGAACCCTGAAGTCCTACACCCTAGACCCTAAACTCTAACTGAATGGGCTACAATGTGTCAGGTTTTGCTGTCCAGGGATACTAGGTTCCTCCAATATCCATCATTCGGGTTGCTGTTAAGGAGCTTAATTAAAGTTACCATAAGATGGTTATACAGTAAATAAGATGGCTTTCTTCTTATAGTGATTTTATTTCAAGTTCCCAAGAGCAAACCCAGTTACTGTTGGTGGCAGTGTTTGGGAGCCACAGGGTTCAGGGTTCAGATTGCACGTTTAGGAGTTTACATGATAAGCCCTAAATCCCAAAAGGCTAAACCCTAAACCCCTAGACTCTCCCTTAAACCTAAGGGCTTCTAAACCCTCAGCGAAAAAAAAATTGAAGCACAAGGTCCGTGCTCTGGACGTGGCGACGTCGCGCTTGGAATTGGGCATTGGGAAGTTAATGTACAAAGCTGAGTAGTGCTTAGGATCTCGAGTTAGTTTTGCAAGTAGTGAACAAAGCTGACTGCCTAGGAAAATGAAGCTGAATACTTGGGAAGATGATATACTTCCGTGCAATCCTTAAAACAAACAAGCTGGTGCAGGTGTGTGTGTATATATATATATATACATACTTGAGAATATATATATATATACATATCCTAAACCCTAAACCCCTAAACTATATATGTATATATATATATATTATACTTGTATATATATGTGAGTAGATACGGACCTTATTAGGACCTACCCTTCAATCCTGCTCTAATGGATAATTCAGGAGCCTCGCGGTTCAGGGTTCAGGTTTTGTGGTTTACTTGGAGGGTCAAGGGCACTTAATAAGCAGGTTTATAACCCCTATAGTGTATATATATATATATATTATTTAGGGTTTAGGGTTGGGCGTTTAGGGTCCGGGGGACTTAGTAAGTAGGTTAATAAGCCTAATAACCTCCATTGTAACCCTAGCTATGCCGATTATTAACCCATTTACGAAGCCCCCCTGACCCTCCAAGTAGGGTTGGCCGATATTTGTCGCGTTGCCCTGGCATGCTTAGGATATACAGGCGCCGGGCGCATGATAGCAAGCAGGCATTGGGCGTTCCAGAAAGCATGGGGTTGCCCTTTTGAGGTCGCTATACTAACCCTCAAGGTGCGATTAAAGAGCCTAGACAGTATGTCTTGGTTCCAAACAGGTTCATATGAGCTTTCTGTTGCAACTCACAGACATTATTCAGGTCCATGGACCCATCATAAACGCTAACCCCTAAACCCTAAAGTCCTTGTTGTTGGCTCTTCCCGTGCGTTTGCGGCGTTGAGGGCGAGGTGAGTCACATGCACTACGCAAAAGAGGTAGTAGGGTCTAGGGTTTAGGGTAGTGGAAGCCACCTGGGTCTTGGACCCCCAGCCCTGCGCCTTAAGCAGAACATGCGGTTAAGGGTTTTGGGTTCGAGGTTAGGGTTTCGGAGTTTAGGAGCCATAGCTTGTGCTTTGACATTTTTGGAAAGGATGCAACCCTCCCCATGACCAAGATGCATAGAGGCAGCCTTCAAAAGACATTAGTTCAAATGGCCCTCTTGTCAGGTTCTGAGTCCTTGAACGCTAAGCCCAGGTTCTATCCTGTTTGGGCGGGATGCTAACTAGGGTTTAGGGTCTAGGGTTCAGAGTCTCGGCTGGGCTTCATGCTTCGAAACATGCTTCCGCTCAGCCGTCGGAAGCTGCGAAGACAATTCATAACTAACGTAGAATTCGGGTCATTTCTCCTTACAGGAACTGTCCTTCTAGGGGTCTTCATTCAGGGGCGAGTAAAACTCCTGTTATTTATAGTGGTAACAGTTACTGTAAGGGGTGATGACACAATGTAGAAGTCTAAAAACTACCAATGTTATGGTTCCATGCCCTTGTACAATTGTAGGATGGGGTACCTTTCTAGGCCCCTTCAGTACCTTTGATCCAGAAGCGCTTCAGCAACCCTAAGCTCACACACTGGCTGAATTCTGTAGACCCCACAAGGGTTTCCCTAAACCCTAACCTAAACCCTAAACCCGAGCTTGCACAGTTACCACAGGGTTTAGATTATACAGTTACACGACCGCGCAAAAATGGAGGGCAGCATCTCCATGGATGACTTCCGCGGGGGCCAGGTAAAGCCTCAGTCCGAAACGTTAAACCCCTAAAACCTAATGGGGTTGTATAGGGATAATGGAAAAGAACATGGAGACTACTATAGTATGTTGGGGTTATATATATACCCTGAACCCTAAACCCTCAAACCCAAAGCCCAGAGCCCTAAACCCCAATCCCTACACCCTGTGCCAGGATGATGGTAACCTGAATGATGTCTGCGCCATCGCGGCACTGTGCTCACTGTTGCACTTCCGCAAGGCGAAGCAGAACCAAACACGCTTTAGGGCCTGGGGTGTGCTATTGAAGAGATTTTGGGGTTTGAGGGATTGTATAGGGATATAGGGATATTACAGGGTTTAGCGGTTCAGAGTTCGGGTTTTGGGTTTATCGAGGTTGTAGGAATTTTGTGATTTCAGGGTTCAGGGTTTATGTAGGATAAAGTCTAGCGATTAAGGATTATAGGGTTCAGGGCTCAGGCATCAGGGTTTGGTTTTTTGAGATCAACTGGTTGCGGGGTTAGGGTTGAGGGAACCAGCACGTTGATTCATAAACCCTAAAGCCTTACTTACTGGTGCTCAAGAAGTGGCTCGGGATTTCGGGAACATGTTTGATTTCGCTTTTTCTCTAAGCCCGCCAACAGCTCCAATTGATTTTCTGGGGGGTCCGGGGCTCATAAAGAATACGGCTTTCACCATATGGGCTTTCAAAGGTATGAGACAGAATATTTCTTGGGGATTGACTCCCTTGGTTCCCATCTGGCACCAGTAAGCTTGAAGGCTTCGGTGCGCTTAGAACGCAAGATAGAAGCTGAAGTTTCGGTCACACATGGGGCTGTCGACAGAATCATGGGGGCATTTTGCCCTAAACCCTAAGATAACATGTACAGCATGACATCTTGCATCTTTGCAAGTCCGAAGTTCTGCAGTGGAAAGTAGTCTCGGTCCTGTTATGCTAGCTTCCTAAACTCTTGCTCTGATTCCTTTGGTTTTGGGTTTAGGGTACTTGCTCAATATTAATTTGAGGTTTCGTTGGATACGGAAACCCCAGACCTGCGAGATAGAAGAAGCTAAACAACTCAATCACAAGCCGTGGACGTGGTTTCTTGTTTGGAGAAGGTCTTGCACTACCGAAAAACCGTAAACCCTAAAGCGCGTAAAGTGCCGGAATTCCCGGGATGTTTGGTACTTGAGGTGGTTTAGGGGCCCTTCCTTCAACAGCACGCGTATTATGGTATTGGGCTGTCTTTTCTTCGGATGCTTTCTTCCTTGCATGTCAACGCAAGAGCTTTGAGACCTAGTTCCCAAGGCCCTAAACCACTTGCCCTAAACCCTAAACCATTACCCTTAAGCCCTAAAACCCTAAACCAGTAATCTTAGGCCCCCAAACCCTGAACCCTAAAACCCCAAGCCCTAAACCTCTTGTGCAGGCAGATGTAGAAGTCAAAGGTGATTCAGCGCGGTCCTTCTCCAAAGAAGAGTGGGACCCTCAGCTTGTTTTTTGACATGATAAATAGGGATTTCTCTAAAGTATGGGGACCTATAATGCGGAGTATAGTATCTTGGGTTCTATATTGGGCTCCCCTCGTTAAGGAACCTCCCAAATCACTAGGGCACCATGACAAACAATACAGACTTTTGCGGCGCGAGCAGTGTTTAGGTTTCAGATGCCACTTGGGCTGTTCCGTCCGAGAGGGGCAACATTACAAGTCCCCACAATGAGAATATGAACGCGGTCGACAGGCTTCCTGGGTCACTACATATGAGCTTATGTAGGGGAGTATTATAGGCGTTATTAAGGGGGATACTCGGAGTTTAGACCATAGCTCATATGAACAAGACGTCATGGACTTTGCTCAGCACTCCTAGAAAGCTGCACATGGCAAGCGCTGCTCGCGTGGCCTGTGACCCATGGCTTACTCGAATTTGATCTTAAGCCGTAAATTGCATACTGTAGATCTCTGACATTTTGAAGCACCAGTTCTTCGCACTTGCCAATGCTCCAAGATGAGACTGCAGGTGTTTTGGCGTAGGGTCTCAATATTGGCATCGAAAAGACTATTCCAAAGTTTCCGGATGCTTAAACCTGGAAGCGCTGATTGTAATCAGCAAATGAGCAGCATTGCCTGGTTTCTAAACCCATGCACCCCGAACCCTACACCCCCAGCTTTTGACAGGCTCCCACCTTATTTAGTTCTTTCCGACGGCTGTCTGAGTCCAAGTGCATGCCCCGGTCTTAGATACTTTGGGACTTGGAATCATATGATTTACCATATGTATATACCCACTATATCCCACTAAGGTAACTTAAATTACATTCCTTAACAGCAACCCAGTTTGGGGCATGAGGGGTGTGGACAGAGGAAGGCGTAAGTTTGTTGGATCCAGGCGTGCCCCGGTCCCTCTGAGCGTCCATCACCTGCCAGTTCCAGCGCCTCGGCGTCTAAGGGTCAAGGGGGTAAGAGTTGAAGGATTAGTAGCTTGAGGGGTCTTGTTTGGGTGTTTGGGTGTTTAAGGGGCAAATGCAGACAGAACAACCTGCACCCTATTCAGAGAGGGCTTCTAAAAATCCTCGTCCGTTCTCGTGGTGCTTGCGCTAGGGAGTTTGAATCCCTTGACACTGCATCTATGCATTCTGAAACCTAGCACCCCAGACGCTGGGATGCTACTTGTGAAGAAAAACCTCAGTTGCTGTTAAGGAACTTAATTCAAGTTGCGTTATTGGGAAACCATATCAATTACCACATATACCCGTTATGGTAACTCAAATTAGGTTCCCTAGCATCAACCCAGAACAATTCCATAAAAAGCCGTGGTAAGAACGGTTAAGGGCCTTCTAGTAGAAGACTGCCAGAATTCCAGACTCTCATGTTTGTCTCGGGGCTGCCCGAATTCTGCGTAACAACCTTGCCCCAAAGGGTTAGGGTTGGGGTATAGGGTTTAGGGGTTAGAATACTCTAGGGTGTAGGGTATAGGGTTTAAGGGTTTAGGGTTTAGTGGTTTAGGTTTATGTGAGACACCGCCCCATGCATCTCCCTGAATTGAGGCTCCGGAATGGTCTGCTGCTGCAGTAACTGGACACATGTCATTCAAAAATCAATCGCCTGTTCCATGATGTCCATTGAAAACTGAGTGAGGCCTTTTTAGGGCTTGTTTGGGCAGACCCCTGGAGAATTCGCCCGACAGAATTTTGATGGTTCTGGCAAAGGTAAAAAAGCATTCAATCAACCCAAAACCTTGAATCCCAAACCCTAAACATTAAGCTCTAGAGCAAACGTGCACTGACTGTGGGTCTTCAATGGGCGCTCTAGGCTCGAGCCCGAAAGGACGCACACTGTAGTTTTCTCACCCTAAGCCCTATAAGCCCTAACCCCTGAGCCCTAAAATCCCAAACCTCCAAAGTCCCCATGTTTTCTCACCCTGAACCCTATAAGCCCTGAGCCCTAAAATCCCAAGTCTCCAAAGTGAGCCTATCAGACTTTGATGCTTTGGACCCCTGGGAGTATTTGGAGGGTCAGGGATACTCAGTAAGTAGGTTCATATCCCCCTAGTTATCCCCAATATTAACCTAGTTACTAAGTCCCAATGACCCTCCAAATAGGAATACTGTCCCAAGGCTCCTGAAGCCTAAGCCGCTAGGATTTTGGTGCTTTGGGGTTTTGGGGTGGTTTTGGGGGGTTTTAGGCTTGTGGGGCTTGGGGTTTTGGGGAGGTTTGGAGTTTGGGTGTTCAGGTGTTTCTGGTTTTGGGGGTTTAGGGTCTCGTGGTTAAGGGTTTAGGGAACAGTCGCACAGGCCTGTCTTAGCTTATGCAAAGGTAGCATCAAGTATCCCAAGAGCCCTTTTGAACTTATCTTGGCTCCGATACGCCCCGTCTCGGTGAACGCTAAAAGCCCTAGGAGCCTTTTCTTTCTAATGCCGCGAATTTTCATGCCCCAAAAATGAACACCTAGATCATCTCACCTTTACAGTAACGGTACCGCACTAGGAGTTGTAAGAGTCCTTCATTATGTCCCCTTTAAGGACAGATTTCTGTCAGCAAGAACAACCCAGTCTAAACCATATCGTGCCTGAAACCCCAAAATCCCTAGACCTTGAACCCTTAACATCAAATACTTTAAACCCCATAAGCTTTAACAGTAAACCCTAAACTTTGAACCCTACACTCAACCCCCTGCAACCCAACCCCGCAACTACCAGGCCATAAGGGCCGACTCTTCAGACTCAAATCTTGAGCCCACAGCAACATGGTTTAGGGTTTTGGGTTTAAGGGTTTAGGGTGTAGAGTGTAGTGTTTATAGTTTGAGGCTTAGGGTTTAGAGTTTAGGGTTTGGGGTTTAAGGGTTTAAGGGTAGGGTATCCGTACCTGAACGTTTAAAGCATGTAGAACAGGGGTTGATGATGAGGGAGTAGGATCTGGGATTGGGGGCTTACCTGAACCGCAAAAGTATGTGGAGTAGTGGCCAGTTGGCCTTTGCTGTAGTTTTTCCCGCAGTTCCTCACCAGAAGCTCAAAAACACCAAGACCCTCAAACCTAAACCCTCCAGGGCATCCCTTGAACTTTCTTTACGGTATAATGTGCATTACCTTTTGGCTCTAGAACCCTCCCTAGGCCCTAAACCCTTGGCCAAAGTTAAGCCCCAGGTGACTTTCGCCCTGTTTCCTGGCGCGGTAGGCAAGGAAAGTGAGCCAGCGGGGGCGCCGAGATTGGATTAGCCTTTGGTTTTGTGATTCAGCGTTTAGGGCTTAGGGCTTTGGATTTAGGGCTTAGGGTTGGGGGCTTAGGGTTGAGAGCTTAGGGTGTAGGTCTTAGGGCCTTAGAGGCCTTTGCCGTGGGAGCTTCAAGTCTAGGGCTTCAAGTTTTGGATTTAGGGTTTGGGATGATTGGCGCTGCTTCCTGCGCGGGAGCGCACTGCTACGGCATTTCCTTCATGGTCGCTTTGCAATGGCGGCAGGCTTTCAGAATTCGGGTTTGTGATGATCATGTATCGTATCTTGTACTTAGCAGGGGGGAGGAGGATTCTGGTTACCCCAAACAGGGGTGGCGGAGCAGCGGCCTGCACATCCCTGACATGACCAACTTCTAGTTACCCCAAACGCCTCCCCAAAAAATAGACCCGAAACCCTGAACCCTATGACTTATCGCGTGAGTCTGGGAGGGCCTTGATCATAGGGGTTGGGACCACCAAAATCCGTTTAATTCTACATAACTTATACATTCTTTCCTATAAAATCAGTACACAACCTTACCCTAAGCTTTTTGTTTCCTGGGTGTTGAGGATCCCAAAATCCCCTAAATATATTTAGAGCACAGCCTACAGGTTTTTGAAGATGCTGAGTTGGGTTTAGGGTCGCGGATCTTCTTGGACATTGTCGGTGTTGTTAAGATTCAACACGAATAGCATCGTTCATGGGGCATTTTTCTCCCCAGCAAAAGTCAGACTGCATCTTCGTCGCGATGGAGCACGTTATGAGGACAAAGTGAGGCTACTGGGTTCAATCGCGAAACGCTACTCAGGATGTGTCTCATGCTGGATGGTGTTTCCCGACAATAGGCTCAGCCAACCTCCGGGGGGAACTTACAAAGAACAGTCTCAGGCGTCCATGGTTCAGCCCTCAGATACCTACGTGTGCCCGCGTACGGGCTTGTTGTAGCATGAGTCCACATGTCTTCTTTTCGAAGCAGGGAATTATGCAAACTTCCATTCCTAATCCCTAAATCCTAAGCCGCAAGCCCTACATCCTAAACCCAAAGCCCCAATCCCTAAACCTGAAACTCTACAACCCTAAACTCTAAGCTTGCCAATGTCGTAGATGGTGATGAAGGCAAGATACGCTTCAGCAGGGCTTTGGGGTTTAGGGTTGAGAGTCTAATTAAAGGGTTTAGGGGTTTAGGGGACTTAGAGGTAGGTGAACAATGGGGATAAGTGCACCCCAGTGCTGCCAAGCAATGGGAAAGATCACCCCCAAAGGGCCTGCCACCTTACGTGAGGGTTGGGCCGTACTGCCCAACCGTGCAGGTCTCCGCGCCTGGCTTGCGAAAGGAAGGCCGTGTGACCTATTTTCTGGGCAACCCCCTTCAGTAGATAGACTATTGGGGTATAGGTAGCCTTTGGGGTAATATTGGGATAATGGAAAAGAAAATGGAAACTACTATTTGGGGTTTAGGGTTATAAGACCGCGTTGGTATCAAAGGCAAAGTCCCTGCCAAGCCGGACTTGGGGGCAAGCCAGAGGGCGGAAGCTTAGGGTTTAGGGTTTAGGGTTTAGGGCCGATGCTTCAACGTGCAGACATTGGCCGCTTCCTCCAGAACGATGTGGAGCCCTGGGTCATGGCAATGCGGAGGTAAATGTGAAGAAGCCGTTGACCGTGGGGATAAGTAACGTTCTTGATGAATAGCCTACATACTAAATCCTCCTGACCCTTAATCCTAAACCTTATATGTCCCTATGTGTCGTCGACCCAACCACCCAAGTATGGTTGCGAACTCCCTGTTCCAAAGTTTCCTGACTTTCATTGGGCTTCATGCTTTCCTCCGAAGAATCCACACTGGAAATCTGAAAAAAGCTTTCACTTAGTGGCTGGGGTGGGTAAGCTTTAACTTTCTGGGATCTACATAACCCTACTATTATTAAAAGGCTATCCCGGCCAGGGAACTCAGCAATTAGGTTTACCCTTCGACGCAAGCCAAACCTACAACCATTGGTACCTGGACAAGAGGATGCTTGCCAGTAGGCTTTAGGGTTTTGGCCCAAAATCTCAAAACCCCAAACCCTAAACCCTAACTATAAAGCCTTAAATCCCAATTCCTGAGCTCTCAACCTTGAACACTTCTCCCTACTAAACCCATACCCTCTCAACACCTGAAGCGCCCAAAGTTTCGGTGAGGCTTGGATCTTAGACCCAAACCGGCTGGAGGAGGCGGGGAAGTCTACATGGCCCATATAAACATTTACCGATATACGTACGCACTTTAGGGTTCCTTATAGGGTTCATTGTTGAGGGTTTAGGGTAGAACTATGTGTCTCGAGATTTTGGGGAGATTGGAAAATTTGTGCTTCAGGGTTTAGAGCTCAGGGTCGGCAATCATCTCTTTGTGGTCTGCTCATGGTACGTGCTCACGTTAGATAAAGATGAGTCATGACTTGTGTTTCATTTAAACTTATTCCTTGTGTCCGACTTTTTTGCGAAGGACTTGGATTGAAAATTCAAGTTAGAGGGTTTCGCTTTGGGGGCTGGAATGGAGGTCCCTTGGCAAGGGGAACAAGATTCCTGAGCCGCCGAGTGCGCTAAACCCTGGACCCCTTACCCTAAACCCTAACCTTAGACCCCTGAATCAGTGAGCAGGCCTTTACCTACACCCCAATCCCTACATAACCCTCTTATAACCCTTATATAACTCCTGTAGAACTCCTATAAAATCATAGCGTATTTTTTGCATGTGAACTGCAGAGTTGACCATGAAGCCCAGCGTAGTGATCCAAAACCCCCAAAGTAGGTACACGGAGTATAGGCTTAGGGTGGAGGACTATTTGATTCGGGAGTTTTTTGCATTTAATTCTGCGTTTAGGGGTTAAGGCCCGAAGTAGGTACCCCAAGTATAGGTTTTAGGGTGTGGTGCTCTGGGTTTGAGGCCCCAAGTAACGTACAGACTTTAGCCGCAGAACTAGATATTATTCGTGGACTCAGCTCGCCAGGGCAATATTTCTGAGTGCCCAGAAACTGGAAAGCTATGCAGGCTAAACCAATTCCAACCTACAGATCTTGATTTCCTGAAGCTTTATGCCTCTTACCCTAAACCCTCAACTGCAAGACCTTAAACCCTGAACCCTGAAAGCCTAAATCCCCAACACCCTAAACACAGGTCTTAAAGGGAACTCCCAAGCCCTGAGATCCGACCTCCTCCAGCACCAATCAGAGGGGATGGAGCTTCAGAGCAGTGTCAGTGGGTGTGTAGTTTGAAAACGGTTTAGGATTTAGGGTTAGGATAAGTTTAGTCATATGACATTTAGCTATAGTAGATTGTAAGAGAAGGGGTAAATAAAGATCTCCGGCTCCGACCCTAAGCCACACACCAACCCCTCATCTTTATAGCTCTTAACTCTACACCCAGAAGTCTAAATTCTAAACCCCATAAAACCCTAAAGCGTGTATATACCTATGCATTAGGGATGGGCGTTTAATAGCAAGGGATACCCTGAGCCCCGAACCCTAAACCTCAAATTCCAGAAGCCCCAAAGACCCTAAAGCCCTAAACCTAGAACCCTAAAATCCTAAGTCTAACCACTAAACCCTCAACCCTAAACTGCCTGCCAGAGGCCGCGATGGCCGGTTCGTTGTGCATTGCGGCTCCTGACCTGCACATTTCTGGAATTTGGGATTAGGGGTTTAGGGCTTGAAGGTTTAGGGTTTAGGGCCTTAGGGTTTACAGTTTGGGGTTTAGGGTTTAGGGCGGCTTGCTGGAAAGGAACTCGAACTCTGTTACTGTGATATGGATGCATGGTACAAAATAAGGCTTCCTCATTATTCACTTATTTTGGATTCCTTAACATCCTTAGCAGCAACCCAGATAAGCCATTCCTTTAAAGCCTTTTATCATGGTGAGGGTTAAGTAGCTTAAGCCAGTCGTCTACTTACAGATTGGTATCAGTGCTTGGGGAGGAGGCCTTAGGCTTCAGTTTAGGTTCGAGGCCTGAAACTTGTCGCCAAGTCCTACGTCCTAAAACCCAAATCTTAGCCGGTTTAGAAACCAATTCACAATCTAGAGAGTGCCCCTCAAGGAAGTCAGTCTACGCAGGTTTTCTTGAGCTCGCAGGCGTTCTTGTGGGCGGTCCCTCACTTGGCCTTGTTGAGCCTTAAGTCCACCCAAAAGAACTTTGGTTTAGGGTTTAGGATTTAGAGCCTAAACCCTAAGCCCTCAATCCTAAACACTCAACCAGTCGGCATAGACGGGCCATAGTTTCTGCGCTACTCCAGAAGAGCGTCGCACAGCTTATCCCCAGCTGAGCTCTCGCTTCTTTAGGGTTCAGGGTTTAGGGGTTCCAAACTTCGGCGGTCGGGGCTACCAAAGACCGCCTGTTATAAACCCTGTCGCCTATATTCTTCCCGTATAAACCCTAAGCCCTGAATCCTACACCCTAAACCCTAAAAGCACCATTATCCCTCTATCACCCTTCTGTTACCTTTGAGGAGATACTTGTACGGAAAGACTTGTGGCGATTAGCGGCTTTGAGCCCTTGTGCCCCTAGGGTTTACGCAGGGTTCAGGGTTTCACTAAAGCCTTGGGCTTTTTCAGCCCCATGCTTCTGAAAAGCTTGGAACCCGCCTTACGGTTTAGGGTCCCAAAACTAAACACTAAATCCAGCCAGTTGGAGGGTAATGTTTACGTGTATGCCACAGAACATGGTTCCCCTCACCCTTCAAGTAAGGTGAACCAGCATGGTGAACTCTGCGGATTGTCCGGAGCCTAGTTGAGCCGTGTGCTCGCGGCTGTAAGAGTTCTGGAATTTGGGCTTTGAGATTTTGAGTAAGGGATTGGGGTTATAGGGTTGAGAGTTTTAGGGTTCAAGGTTGCAGGGTTTACAGCCAGGGCAGGCAACTACCTTCCAAAGTCCTTTGACGCAGACTGCACACCCTGAATGGAATGAGGCGATTCACGTCAGACGCATGAGATTTCAGAAGTCAGCGAGGTCTGTTTATTCATGTGGGGGGCGGGGGTGCAAAGTTATGGCACTTGTTGGCACCCTGTCAAGTCACGGCCGAAAGGGACCGGAACCCCATGAGCCCCCACATGTGAGCGTAAAGATGGTAAGAGGGACCTATTCCCTGTTGCGCGTTCGCTGGGTGCTATGGCTTCGTGGATACCAAGTAGTCGCAGAGGTGATCAAAGTTGCGGCTTTGCAAGCATGTTTGTTCCCTGGACGTCCATGGCTACTTATGACCTACTTTTGGTTGTAGTCATAATCCAATTATAACCACTTTGCTTAGGGGTTTTATGTGGCTTTCAGCATTAAAAAGTACGGTTCTAACTATTTTACACATACCCATAGGCCTGCCAGTACAGCCCTAAAACAACAGTGCAAAGGTTGAAATCCTCCATGTAACCCCCAGAAACTCCTTACAAGGAATCCGTGGACCTCCAAGTGGAGGAACTGAGTAGCCATTTTGGTTAAGTATAGGGGAAACGTATTAATCTAGCCAACGGGCTATTCCGAAATGAGAGCCTGAAAGCAACCAACCAGTTTGATGCAGTTTGCAGTTAGCACGCTTTCTGTATAAAAAGAGTTCTGCCGAATTAGAAGAAGCGTCCAAAGCCCAGCTACGATCAAAGCATTCCTCAAACCTATTTCAGTTTCCGTAGGGAGGTCGCTTCACCGCCATCCCCAACAGGAGTGGTTTCTGCAAGGGAAACTAGGTTTGCAACAGGAAGCATGATTGTCATAATCCCTGTTCGCTGAACCCTCACCCCTATTCTCTGCCTTCCCTAAACCCTAAACCCTCAAACCATGTTGCAAGTAGCAATGGAAGTGGTACATGTTTAACTCCCATACAGCAAATTTGAATGGCGATCGCCACTAGTTTCTATAGACCATGTATGGGGGGTTCTCAAAACATGGCTACGTCGGCGCCGCCAGTTGGAAGCAGGGCAGGATGAGAGCATGGTGTCCCTATCTATTAAACACAACCTTGGCGACACAAGAGTGATATTCCAACCCCAAAGGCTAAGCCCTAAACCTTCAGCTCCAGAAGCAGCCCAAAGCGCCCCATGACAGCGATCAAGTCGGCCCCATAAAAGGGATCCGAGCATCACCCCCAAGGGCCCAAGCACCAACCTCTCGACTCTGATTGCCCTAAATCTTAAACCCTAACCCTTAAACCCTAAGCCTCGATCCTGAGCCCTAACCCTAAAAAACTAAACCTTAACCCTGAACCCTAAACCCTAAACCCTAAACCCTAACCTTGAAACCCTAAACCTCAACCCAGCAGCCTAAATCGCTACAAAGGCACAAGCCTGGCGGGCTGCCTTTGGACTTCTCCATGCACTTGGGTTGCACTCCTACGGTGAGAGCTTGATTAAAGTATTCTACGGGCGTAAACAATTGCCCTGATTATGGTTCTAGATATGAGGTTTAGGAGGAAGTTGCCAACGAGGGAGAAGCAATGGACATCATAATGGAAAATGCAACGACCCCGGGGCTACCTTGGGGTCTTATAGGATAGTTGGATAGGCCAAATATTGTCCCAGATTGCGGATATGAACGTATTACTGCTGATCACGGATGGCTCCCTTTGAGTAGGGTGACCCCTCAAAATAGTCTGGGGCTCAGGGTTCCCCTAAACCCTCAACCCTAAGCCCTCCACACTAATCCGGACTCAACATTTTAGCGGAGGAGGTTTAGGAGCTAGTTTGGGAGGTTTAGGGCTTTAGGATTTAGGGTTAAGTGGTGTGGGTTTCTCTTGGGAAGATGTGGGGTCTAGGTTAGGTGGACCAACCACCTTGTAATAGTGGCTAAAAAGGATAATAAGGATTATAGTAGGGCCCTAATTATATTTCTATTTTGCCATTATTAAAACGTGGGGGATCCTCCTAAGGTCTAGGTCTAGGTTTGGGGGTTTAGGGCCTGGGTTTGTGCAGACTCGACGGGCCCTGGCAATTCCCAAACGGAAAGGCCGCAAACTCTTGTTTGAGATGGGTTTAGGGTTTAGGGCTTAGCGTCCTGAATGCGTGGGTAAGCTGTAAACTAAGACAAACCTTACTGCGGGTGCCTGAATAATTGCCAATATTCTCGTATCATACCCCAAACCCTATTCCAGTTAATTGCTTAGACCCCTACATCTAGTCCTCACCGGTGTGGAGGTAGGGCTTAGCCTTTTGGAGTTCGGGGGTCTACCTGACTGCAAAGCTCAAAGGTTTCAGGCTTGCATTCCTAGGGTTGTACCCCTGGGTGTGGGGATCCTTTTGACCCTACAGGACTACATTGGCTCATGCAAGGGCTATATTGAATCCATATTGAGGAAACCTTTTACGGGTACAGCCTTAGGCGGGGAACAACCCAGGAACCCCTGAAAAGCAGCGAAGAAAGGTCTAAGTTGAGCATACCCTCCCCAAACGAACATAGAACCTTGAAGAACCTTGGTTTAGGGTTTAGGGCTTAGGGATAGATGCTAGCGAGGCTATAGGGACCCTACAGGCTGCGTAGAGGCAGCGCTAGGAAAGGTGAGGCTGCTACCACTGCAGACAATAAAAATGCCCCTCAGCGACTGCAAGCAGCAGGGCGAAGTTGCTACCACTGAACTCAAGAAGAAAAATCCTACAGAGAGACTGGCCGATAGTAGCAAGAAGTGCCAGCCGGCTACCGCTATCACAGAGGATGCTGCGAAGCATAGTGAAGCTGCTGCGCAGGCTAGAGTTGACGAGGCGAGCCTCAAGCTATCAGCCCTTCGTGCGCAGTTGGAAATTGATAGAATCGCTTTCAGACGTGCCGAGCCAGAGGCTGCAGAAAAGGCGCGGAAGGAACTTTGGGACCCTAAGCCAGAAGGCTTATCTGAGATAGGGCATCTACCTCCATTGCGGCCTGAACCACAAGCAACTTGAGGGCTTAAAACGGTTTATGGGTCTAAGAGCGGGATTATTTCGGACCTCTTCTAAAGTCCGAAGACAAAGTTGCTGCCATGAGAAGCTCACTTCTAGGAGTTTCACCAAGTCCAAGTTCTTTCTGGGGCAGGTTTGCTCATATGAGCCATAGTCTAAACTCCTGCAAGGGGGTTATATAGAGTGAGGGTTATATAGGGGACTACTATAGGGCTTATTAAGGGGATACTAGGAGTTTAGACTATGGCTGATATTGGGAACCAAAAGGTTGCGAAACATCCGTATGTGGTTTCGCATTGTTTTACTGTGGCTTGGACATGTATATGTGCATGCGAGACCTGAACCTGGGTTTCCATGGACTGCGGAAAGAATGTGATCTAGGGTGATTCTGAGCTGGCTATAGTTTCATCGTGGACCTTCACGTGGAGAACCTGTCGCAGGATGGCTCTCTAAACCCAAGCCCGCATTGTGCCAGTATTTCCAAGTCATCCATACATAGTTTTCCAATTGGAAAACCCACATGCCCCTGATGATCCTGATATACCCTTTGGCCCTGGGGTTCCCGCATGTATCCCGATGTTGCGAAATTCCCCCAAATCCCAAAGCCCTGAACCCATAAGCTCTTAACTCGAAACTCTATATGCCTTAAACCCTAAACTCTAAGCTCTACACCCCAAACTCTGGGCCCTAAACCCTCGATGTAAGCTGAGGATCCAACACTGTATGGAGCTGGCAGTGACAAAAGCAAAGGAGAAACCTGCTTTCCTCTTCCAGGGTTTACTTGGAGGGTTTAGGGTTTAGGGTTTAGGGTCAGGGGACAGGGGGACTTCAAGTAGATCAATAACCCCTATAAGCCAGGTAAGTAATATCCCCAGTTATCCCCAGTACAAACCTACCTATGAAGTCTCCCGAACCCTCCAAGTAAGGAATTCCGGACCACTGCTGAAAATAGCCTTTGAGGGCTGAGGGTCAAAAGTGACTTAAGCTGTTGCATTAATGTCACTTGCTGTAGAAGCTTGAATAACTACCAATACCGGGGCATCAATAACTAGTCCGGGTCTGCGGGTCTTTGTGCTATAGTTCCGGAAGGCTTAGACGGGAATGATGGTGGGAATCATTCGGGCTTCTACATGAGGGTTTACGTGGAGGTCCATGGGCGGTTTACACCTGTGTACCACACATGTATCATGGGTTCTCCTAACCACACCGCTATACTACCCCCCCGGACTTCCCTGTATTCAGTTCTGAATAACCCGAAATAACGGAGAAGCCTGGGAAAATCTGGGAGGGGTGGTTAGGAAACCTAGAACTATATCTTCAGACTGCACCCCAGATTCAACACCCCCCAACCCAGCCCTGATTATTCCGCATGTGGGCTATAGCCTAAGCTCCTTACAGGGGGTTATATACTAGGGGTTCTGAAGGAGCATACTAGGAGTTTAGACTATGGCTCATGTGAGACCTTGTACATTCAGGGACACTTTTAACCCTAAGCCCTAATTTAGTACTGCGGCTGGGGCGATGTTTAATATCCGCCCTGAACCCCTTAAACCCTACTACATTGTCCATGTGTTTTTCCATTCCCCTCCCTAAATTTAAATTACTAAACCTATTCAAATTATAGGGATTGGATAGGGTGTATATAGGATTATATTGGGATAATGGAAAATAAGCTGGAAACTACTATAGCAGGGTTATATAGGGTTTAGGGATCTCTCTTGCTTGCTGGGTGGACGGGGCTTAGGGTCCTTGATAGGGTTGAAAGAAAGCTGAAGCCAAATCCCTTGGGAGCTTGCATTTCTGACTCGCACCTCAATGCCGTCGGGCGCCCCAAGTTTTTCCAAGACCCCCCAAATGGCCAAAACCCTAAACCCTATACTCTGCAAGCCCTAAAGCCCCAAACCCTAAACCCTAAAGCCCTAAGCAGGAGATTACAAACCGCATCAACACTGAGCTCGAGGCGACCAGAGGGCTTTTCCTCCCGCAATCCTGTTGGATTCTATACGGGATAGATAAATGGTCTCAATTCCTAGTATCCCCCTTAATAACCCTTGTTATTAGGTTTAGGGTCTAGGATTTAGGGTTTAGGGTTTAGGGTTATATACGGGATAAATAAATGTGTATGTACCCTTAATTGGGGATATATGGTCCCTAATAGTGGGTACTTAGGCCCTAATAGAGGGTAGGAGGAGGGTCTAGGATAGATAAATGGTCTCAATTCCTAGTATCCCCCTTAATAACCCTTGTTATAGGGTTTAGGGTCTAGGATTTAGGGTTTAGGGTTTAGGATATTTAAGGTTTAGGGTTTAGGGTCACATGCACCCCAAAAAGGGTTTAGGTATTAGTGATATGACCCCCAATAACGGAGAATCAAATGGAAACGAACATAGAGAATGAGATGGAAACAGGGTCAGCGGGACTTAAGAAGTACGTTCAGCATGGGCATTACTAGGGTTATACTCACCAAATAGCCCTGGTTCCTTTTCATGTTCCATGCTCTTGTCCATTTGATTCTCCATTGGGGGGGAGGGCAATATCCCCGTGACGCATGATAGCAATTACTTGGGGCTCCACTTGTTCAATCCTTTACTGAGTTGTTTGGGGAGCGGCTGGCTTAGTCGGGTATACAGAGGTTACATGCCCGTAATTTATCAAAGAAGCGAAGATAAGAAATGGTTTTGAGTTTTTTGGGTCGCGCCGTCATCCCTAAACCCTGAACCCTAAGCCTTAAACCTGATACTGCCAGGAGAGCTCCGCGCCGACTAGCAAAATCATAGGTTCTACCTAAACCCGAAAAGTATGTAAAAAAAATAGCCCTAAACCCCTCAAACAGCCCAAAAGGCTATAATTCTACATACTTTAGGGGTCCGGGTAGAGCTTCGGATGCCTGGGCTTGTGGGGCTGAGCGGGCATCTTGGCATTTCCATACCCTTACAAATATGGGTGGCTGTCAAAATTATGGTCCCTTTTTGGATCCCTATTATAATACGGCACCTAATATTTAGGGTACCCACAAAGGGACCATAATTTTGACAACCACCCATATCAAGGTTCCAGAAGTCCCCAGAAGTCCCCCAACATTTTGGGGTCTAGACTGGGGTCCCCCATTTATGGCAACTACCATGTCATCAGATAGTCCGTAACTGACATTACCTGTTGGGCTGGCATTTTGCTGGCGGTCGTGACCTAAGTTTTCAAGAAGTGCGTCATTTTGAAGTACCTGGACCCTTAGAGACTACGAAACGTCCTCATGTAATTGTTTCATGTAGGAGTTTCTGAAAGATGGCGTTCATGGAAACCAAGAGCAAATCCTGAGCATTAAGCTCTCTCTCTACATATATATGTATATACATATATCTCTCTCTCTCCCTCCCCCTAAGCTCTAAACCCTAGTCAACGACGAGGCAGACCTTGCGAAGCGAAAACAAGCTCAGCGCAACGTTCACCAGCACTTCAATCAGGCACAGATCTAGGGTTTTAGCATTCAGGGTTTTCGTGTTGCGGGTTAGAAACTTCAGGGATTCGTGCTTCGGGCTTTAACGGTTCAGGGGTTCAGGATCCGGGGTTTGTGGGATTAGGATTTAGGTGCTGGGCTTTCTTGTTTTCACGCTTGGGTTCAGGTTTATTGTATCCTTGAAGTAGTGCAAAATGGACATCTGCGATTTCTGCCATAGGCCAGTACTGCTGCCGTTGTGAGCATTTGTATATTTGTCGTTCAGTACAGCGCTTGAAGACTCACGTACTGCACACCGCAGCTACTTACAAAACTATAGCTGTTCGCTATTCTCTCTTTTCTCATTACACGCCCACTTAATGTGGACACTTGGCAAACATTGAAAAATTCCTTCGATTGGCACGGAACCGGTTGGTGGGTTCCTTTCAAGAGAGATCCCTGGACGGCGGCGTCCATACTTCATGAACTTGTAATTGGCTGTGGGCAGCCTCTCCGCAACATGCCCCTGTATGACCGACAAGACCACAAATCCGCTTCATGAAAAAACCCTATTTGCAACAACCGTTTACTGAACCCAAGCCCTAAACCCTCAACTAACCTATGAACAGCGAATTGTATTCCGTAGCAAGGGTGGGGCGGACCCATGACAAGTGAAAGGAAAGGGCAGTTGGGTGCAGGGGTGGACCGTGGCGTGACAACCTCTCATTTACGAACGCAACACACGTGGGTTTCGGGTTCAGGATTAGGGCAAGAGTGTAAGTTAGGCAGACAAACTTCCGCGTATCTAGAAGGTGTGTCATCCTACAATACGCGGGACAGGGGCTTCGCTTGTATCAGGAAGTTCCCCAGAACCCCTGAACCAAGGGCGGTCAGGGCATTTGGCGCATCATCATTCCTAAACCCTAAATGGGGGGTTCCCAAAATTAGGGGTACCTTTTTGGGGTCCCTATAATCAGGATTATAGTAATTTGGGGTTATATTGGGGTCCCCTTATTTTGGGAAACTACCAAATCTCAAAACCCTAAACCCTAAAAACTTATCAACATCTAAACGAAGATTGAGGCCTTAGTCTGAGGATGGGGCCCCATGCGCTTCTATTGATTGATGGAGAACATCTTGCACACTTAGGCTTTAAAGCACTGTACTTCACGGTGCTTGACGGAGTTTAGGCAGTTCAGGATTTCGTTCATCGACAGCATGGCATGGGTTCCCTTAACCCTGAACCCTAAAGTTTCTTGAAACCCCAAACTTTAATTTTCTTGCTAAACCAGACTGTTCCTCCAAAATCTGAATGCGACGAGGAGAACCTTCTCACAGTTGACTGGACGTCCAGCTCAGCACTTGAGGCCAGCAGGGCCTTTTGGTGTGTTTTGATGGCTTAGGGTTTAGGGTCTAGGGCTTAGGGCTTGGGGTTGCGGACTTCTGCTTGAGATCCCGATTATTGTTCAAGGTTTCAGCGTCAGCGCCGTTTCTTAGTCTGTAGGGTTTCAATCGTAGTGTTGATAGTTAAGGATTCAGGGTACGATCTAGATTGATGAAAGACGCGTGTGTTAATGCAGGACACTCTACCTTAGACCCTAAGCTTAGATTCAGTTAGCGTACCTATAATTTGAGATGAATAGCACACTCTTGATGCAAATGCCATTGGAAAACCAGGCTCTTTGTGATGATCGTTGCTGGCAAACATTGACACAGTAGAGATGTGTGTCTAAACCCGAAACCCTCAGCCGCATATATGTTTCCCAAATGATCTGAGTCATTTGTTCCTCATCTCTTGCTGCTGCTGCTGCCGCCCCGGTCATTGCGATCTGGGCATTTACTGGGCATTTACTGGGTTGATGTTAAGGACCTTATAGAAATTAAGTTACCGTAATAAGGGGTATATGCTATATGATAGGTCTTCCTTACTGTAGTAATTTAAATTAAGCTCCTAGAACAGCAACCCAGGCTATCAAAATTGCCATTTTGCTCATTCTCCCCGCGTCACACATTCACGTGTAGTCCTGAGATTAATGGTCACCAAAACGGGCCCATACCTGTTTGAAACCGCACACACGCGCTTTGCCTTGGAATTGTGGTGGCTCAAGTCAGGAGCACTCAGCTCCTTGGCTAGACTCTGCTAGACAACAAACAGTTCGCCGTCTGCGACACACTCGCCGCTATCCGCGTAGAGCTTGGCACTGCAGAAGTCATGCGCGCAATTCGTGCATTTCTGCTGTTCTCGGCGTGCGTGGCTTCACGCTATGCTAGCAGCTCGGAGGGCTCCGGAATGGCAGAAATCACGCAGGACGGGCACGAGATGCGTGAGGTTCCCGATGAGCTTCCGAGATTGTTACGCCAAGCAAGAATGAATTCCTCAGACAACTGGTTGCTTGAGACCTCGGAGGAGTGTTGCTGGGTCAAAGTTGAACATCCCTGTTTGCTGTGTTTATAATACTACAGCCCAACAAGGAAGCTTAACTTCTATTTTGAATAGCATCCCAAGATGCAACCAGGCTACAAGGACAGCAAGATGGATCCTGGACTGGGTTTAGACTGTCAAAATCATGATCCCTTTCTGGGTTTGCCAGTATACTACGGTGCCTGATATAAAATGTACCCAAAGAGGGCATGATTCTCTAAAGCCTAAACCCTATTATGTAGGGGACAACTATAGGGCCTTTTAAGCGGGATACTTGGAGTTTAGAGCCTAAACCCTCAACCCTAAACTCTAAACCCCAGGGTTAATAAGGGGATACTAGGAGTTTAGACTATAGCTCATATAAGTATGTACCCGTTGCTGGGTGGGGGCAGGGTCCTAGGGACCTTGGCAAAGCTTTACCAAATCCGCCCTCGGCTAAGCTGACGCAACTCTAGGGTCTAGGGTTTGGGGTTTATATAGGGTTTTGGGGGGTCCGTTCTTGAGAGCTTCGTGGTTCTAGAAGATTCTTGGCCATTACTTTGGGCGACCATAAGTAGCTTGCGGCGGTTGTTCGCCGTCCGGAGTTCTCATACCACGCCGGGTTGGCAATATCATCCGCTGACCATTTTCACTGCCCAGATTGTTCGGGTAGCCCAAACTACCTATAGTAGTTTCCATGTTCTTTTCCATTATCCCTATATAACCTTTAATATACTATGGTAGCTTCCATTTTCTTTTCCATTATCCCTATATAACCCGAGTCATGTGATATAGGTGGGTCCTGACCCGGAACGTTGGAACTTGGAACCCCAAGGTCAACACCCGAAGCTACGGAGCGCTTGGTCCCTCATCAGGGAATCCTTAAGCTTTGCAGCTCTTTCGAAAGCACACCCTACACCCTGAACCCTCAACTCTGAATCCTGAAGCCTAAACCCGAAACTCTGGACATCCTAAACCCTGAACCCGGCACTAAACCTAAACCCTAGACCCTAACCCTCGAACCCCCAAAACTCCACAGAAATGAAGATGAATCAAAACGGCTTTGTGCTTATGATCTAAGGTTTAGGGTTGGTTTTACACACCTTCAGGGTTCATTCGGGCAAGCCTTGTTGGCTTAAGGAGATGGCGGAGTGCATCGGAGAAAAATGCGCTGCGAGGTGGCGGGTTATCAGAAGGTTTAGGGTTTAGGGTTTAGGGTTTAGGGATTATCTGGACCCTGGAAAGTAACAGTGAGGGTTTAGGGGTTTAGGGTAATTGATTACCAACATGATGATCCTGGTGGTCCTCGTGTAACAACGGTGTTGGGTATTTCAAAGTATAGACCTCAGAATGAAATGGGTAAATAGTCCCCCTTAAGTAGATGGAGTATGGGATAATTGTATGGGGGTCTCGTTATAATATACCCAAAGCCATATTCTATCTACTTAGGGGGGACCATGCACTAAACCTTAAGCCTAAACCCTAAATAGTAGCTTTCATCTTCTTTTCCATTATCCCAATATGGCCCCCAATATTCTATCTACTTACAGGGGACTGAATATTTGGGCCCCTACAGTTTCGGGAGTCTCAAGTTGTCCGTTTGAGCAAGCTTTGGGGGAACTACCATGGGACCATAAACCAGGGGCCTGAACCCTAAGCCCCTAACCCTCAATCCTAAACCCTAAACCCTAAACACCCACGTTTTGGAGAACTCCCTGACTCAGGTGGTCTGGGTATGGAGTTCAGGCCACTAGACGTGGTATGATTTAGTGCTTTGGAGCTTGGGGGGTGTAGGGTTGGGGGTTTGGGAAGTAGACTTTGCACGTTGTGGGTTCAGGGCTTTAGTACGAAGCATGGTATGAGGTACGGTACAGTCTTTGTGGAGGTTGGTTTCCTAGCGCTGTAGATTTTCTGGCTTAAGTGGAGGGATCGTTCAGACCCCCTAAACCTTAAATTCTGAAGCTCAAATCTGGAACCTACAGCCCTACGCACAAAACCCTAAACCCAAAGCTCAAGCCCGAAGCCCATGCCTCAGCTAACATCCCAGATTATGGTCGGCAAGTATGGCTTGGGTCACTGGCAGAAGGTGGCGATTTTCCAAGGATGGCCTTAGGGAGTATGTGATTACGATCTCTGTTTAGTTTTGGGTGTAGGGTTTCTAGCAAAAGTAGCGGGATGTTTTTTTTTTTAATTCGGGGACTGTGTTTTGTTGACATGAAAACTTTCTCAAACATTTAGCCCATTACAAGGATCAAAAAGGCAGTGAATTTTTGGAGCTGGAACGCATACCCTAGACCCTACGCCCTGCCAGGTTATGGGAGCCTACGCAATGCTCCTCGTCGGTGTTGAGTAGGGAAGGGCTAAATCGATCGCCCCATCTGCCCGTATAATACCTTAACCCATTTCCGTAACCTTATACCCCACTGGCCCTAAATTCAAAAATACGCATGGTAGTTTCCACCTTCCATTCCATTCCCGCAAAAACCTACGAACTACCGGTAACCCTTAAATTGTAGTCTAAATCATTTGAGGGTTGTTCTAAAGGTC